>PVJD01002420.1:0-203791 GCA_004026545.1 Mormoops blainvillei | reverse complement strand
AGGTAATAAAACTGGCTAAAGAGAGAGAGAACTTATCTTCTGAGACTAAGAATTCTAATCACAATTTAAAATTATTGCCACTGTTTCGAGTTTATAATGCATTTTAAAAAAAACAACAGATATCTTGTAAAGTATTTTCCCTAAAATCAAGATACTATGAGCTTTTAGCTCTCTGAAAAGGGGAGGAGGGGCTCCTCTATATTGACCTCTAGAATTCATTGTGCCGGATAAAGCAGCAATCTAAAGTAGTTTGGATTTTAGCACCTTTAAAAATACTGGCAATTGACATTTACCCAGTTGAGAAATCATTTCATTTGATTTAGAAATAATATTAAATGACTCTGTTAAGCCTAATGATTGGTATCTTATAACAAAAAGGTCCCCATGGAAACCAGAAAGTAATTTAAGAGTATTATGTTCCTCACACAACTAGAATAGAGCTTTTGTTCTATGTGTATTTACTACTTTAATTTTTGGGGCTACACTTGCAGTTAAGGTCTCTTACACTCTAGCTTTGCCTGGGATCAGGGATTCAGTGTCCTAGTGCAATATGTGTTTTGCTACATTTATGTGGTTCTACCTTCACGTGTGAGTGTATATGCCCATGAGGCCTAAAACAAAGCCAGTAGATCAAAACACTCGGTGAACAAAATGGGGTGTGAGTGTGGGCTAAGGAGGTTCCAAGGAGAAAATATTTCAGATGCTATTATGCCACTTGATTCTAGAGCAGAAACTATGGTTTCCTTAGAGTCAGATAAAGCTGGTCTTCACTAACTTTGTTTAAAAAAAATTCCTTTATTTACAAACATTTCATATTTTTAAAATGAATCCGTCTTGTTTTAAATGGTCAGAATATTAAGATAAATCAATGTGATTTTAAAAATTGGAATTTTTTGGTTACCAGGTCTTCATTTGTTTTAAAATTTATGTCAACAAAACAAAGGAAAAAAATAGAGTTAATGAGTTTCTGCCAGTTATTTCTTTTCAATAGCCTATACCAACATACATCATGGAAGTAAAATAAACAGCACATCTCTAGCTAAATAGTGTCAATGAGAATTAAATCTCAATTTCAGAAGATTTACCCTTTGGCAAAAAGAAGAAATTTTCACTAACTAAATATGCACAGTTAATATAATTTAGTTTAAAAATATAGGAATTAAAATATGTATTTATATCTGTCTCAAAGGGTTCTAGCAAGATCAATGGCAGCAGGAAGTGGATTGACCTGAAATGTGCAAAAGTTTAAGATACACCATTTATTAGATTTCATTTGTTACTAAGCTTTACTTTTATAAACTGGTCTTTGCTAACTTTGATTTTTAAAACAATAAGTGTTTCATTATTTACAATCATTTCTTGTTTTTATTTTAATATTTTGAATGGCAAGAATAAACTACAATAGAATAAACTTACATCTTTAATAATTTGGATGAAGTATGTTGGTACTAGCTCTTACAACATGGAACTAATTTTGTTAATATATAGTGCTTTAAAATCACCTTGTTCTGTGGATCTTTGCTTCTTTCAGTAGTATATTAAAACAGTTTCCTTTCACTAACAACTGTATTTTTTACATGTCAAATATTTTAAGTCAAAATACTTATGTAAATATTGAAAATATATAAAGTAACCTGCCTTCCATCAGTAGAAAAATTGTTTCTCAAATTAATTCTCCTACCTTGAGAATAGACTCAGTAGACATTAAAGTGATTCACTATTAAGATTAAATAGTGTTAAAGGTATTTTTACACTGTTTGAAACACTTTGATTTTCCTGTTTATGTGACCTTAGAAGTGGAACTTCTGGTATTACAAACCATAAAATTGCTAGCAGACTGTAATACTATAATCAAAGAAAAAGCTATAAAATAGAAATGTTTTACACACATCCCTTTTTTTCAATCACTTTTCTGATTAAATTTGTCCATCTTTGCACCATTACAGATTTTCTAAAAAATAGTCATGGTAAGGAACATGATGAAAGATAAAGCTTTATTTTCAAAACACAATCTCTAAAGTCTTATCACCATAACATTTTCTTCCAAAGCCAGCAAATCATGGTGTTAAATGTTATCTAATTATATAATAATTTTACACTAGTAAGTTTGTTAATTGAAAATCTCATGATTAAGAAGCAAAAACTCTAGATCACAAATGTTCATTTATAGTTAGAAAAATTTAAATCATTTAGCATTATCTCGGCTATAACTGAAATAAAGCGTGATAAGATTCTACTACCTATGTAGAAAGAGAGCACAATGGTATTTTTAGGGCTTCTCTCTTTTTTTTTCTCCTCAAAGATAACCTTTATCCTCAGCTTGGTAGTCCTCTGCTAAAGTTAGAGATTCACTTTAACTGTCTCCCGACTTGTGATTGCTGAAGGAAGTAGAACTATTGTCTGGCCTTTTTCATGCTGAGGAGGAAGGCGCAGTGAAATGTGTTGAATTATCCAGATGCCTGAAAGGACTGCAGTGAAAACATGGAACAACCTAAATAACAGCTAACGCTCACTATAAAAGAGAATCTTTCAACAGATACAGCCCACAGAGGACATCGACTTTAAAAATGAAAGAGATTTTATTTTCTCAAAACAAATGCAATCTAGCTTACTTTTGAAACTTTTAGAAGGATGTCCAAGTCAACAGGAAGGCTAATGATTAAAAATCAAACATGGAAAGACACAGCTTTATTTTTTTAAAAAACATTTAATTTATACCCCTGCTTGGAGTGCTACATGTATTTTTATTCTTTCAGAAAGGCGTGATCTGTACATATCACCCCACACTTTTTCAAGTCCTAATGAATTTAACTACTTGAAACTTTACTCCCTAAATTAAAAAAAAAATGATTCACATCACTAAGACAAACAGCTCTTTATAGCTGTTAGTGATCCCATTTCTATAGCTGCAACTTATTAAAACATCTTTAAGAATTAAAACGTTTATGTGCTAGAAGATTAAAGAAAGAATAAATTGTGGAAGTTATGATTTAACATGGGTTGCATATTTGTGAAAATGTTTAGATATCAAATTGATGAACTTACTGAACTAAATAACATTATTATAGGATGTTTTAAGTACTAAAGAACTCAAGGTTAAAGAAGCAAACATGTTGGTTGTATTATAAAAAAATCAGTACTACAGCATGTTAAACTTTTTAATGTTTTTTTTAATAATTAATTAACTAGACCAAAGTTCAGTATTTCCTTGGAGGATATCAAGACTAATAAACAAAACCATTTTAAATATAGAGTCTGAGTCTGCTTGTTGATTTTGGAGAAATGGCAAGACAAATAACCCTAGTGAATATGTAGGGTTAAATTATATTTTTAGAATGTAACACTTGACTAATCTGTAAATCCTTTCATGTTTATTTCATTTTCAACTTTGCTTTAAAATGCGTTTAAACAAAGGCATGGAAACCACTAGATCTTGAGGAACAATAGTATGTAGCTCCCTTAGAGTAAGATATATACACCTTGCTAATGGTAACAGCCTTCAGACTCAGTTATACTACTTAAGGCCTTCTTTGATTTTATCTAAAATAAAATTTATCTTCTTCCTTTGCATGTCTTAATCATGCTTTTTCAGTTCTCAGAAATATTCTTCTGACATTATTTATATGTATATGGATATTATATCTCTTATTAGTTATCAGATATATTTATAGCCTTATATTTATTCCTCAACCCAAATTATTTTTAAATTTTTAATACCTCTAAGGATAATAAACAATAGAATTTGAATAAACTCCATCAGTTTGGTTAACCACCTAACAAACACAAGGCCAATTTTATTTGCTATATTAGCCCCACTCAACTAATTATCCCTTTTCATTAAGCTTCAAAAGGCTCTTCTTAAAATACTACTTTATAACATCTTTTAAAGTCTGCTGGGGGAAAAATCATACATTTACTTGATTTTCACTTTCAGAAATTTAAATATAAAAGTTAACGGATTCTTTTTTAATATTTTGATTCCCTAACAAAGTGCCCTATTTATACTTGTTTTGGGGCTACAGTTCTTTGGTTTTCTGCAATTTCAACTATTTCATTTACAATTCAAACCCACCATTCTTAAACTAACCTCTATGTTTGATTAGTCCCTGAATGCATACTGCATCTTTCTTAAACTCCAGTAACAACGTTGACACAAAAGCCTTGATATTTAATATCTAGAGCTCTTCGTAAATTAATTCTAAAGTTAATTTTTTGGCTTTTAACACTACCACATATTTTCAGCTACAGATATTAACCCTAGTATTTGACAGAGTAGTACAATATGTAAAAAAAAAAATCCCAAATTCTAATTTGTTTTTCATTATGCCTGACTCCTAGTCAAGTTCTTATGTTTTTTCAGCTCTGAGTTTATGATGAAACAATAATGCTGTTCCTAGCAGCATTAAACCTGGAAATGACAGAGCAGAGCATCTTTTCAAAGATAGTTCGAGCCAGTATTTTAGGCTGGCAATTCTTTAGTGGACATCTAATTTAATCACTTCATTTTGCAGATGAGGAAACTGACCTTTCTCCCAATAACTTGACTAAGATTTCTCCACTAATTGTCACAGAGCCAGAATAAAGAAAAGCACTAGTTTGGTCAATTCTGACAGGGAATTTAGATAGTCCTTGACTTATTTTCAATCTTGATTTTCCTGTAAGGCTGTTGTAAAGGTTAAATGAGATGATGTGTGAAAGCAACAGAATGATCACAAAGCACGGTACTTCAGAGTGCTCAGTAAATGTCCTTTTACCTTCTTATTTCTTTCCTGCTGATGACTTATGATTATTTCACAGACTCCTTGCCAAGATCTTGACTTCTTATTGACATATTTCGGGCACCAAATATACACGCAAGACACTGAAAGAGGGTTTCAGGAGACTCATGCTATCGAAAATTTAACATTCCAGTCATCTTCACGCTTTAACCGCAATCTGATTATACCATCTGAAAAGACACAAAAACTACCATCCTCCTACTCAAATGTTCCAAGAAACCTGGCACAGGGAAATGAGTGCATGCTTTATTTCTCACCCCTTACTCCCTCACTTGGGATTGTGATCTCAAATCATGATACCAAATTGAACTGAACCAAATTTTTGCCACTCTGAGCTGCTTTTGGGGATATTGACTTTAAGCTGTTTACTAAAAAACAAGTCTCAGAAAGAACCTTTGACCCTCCCCACTTTCCTGCCCAAGAGATTCAGACAGAGAAACCTGTGCCTAATTTGAATTAAGAATGGTAGAGGGCTTCAAGCAGGAGCCTGTTAGCTAGATACCCCCTTTGTCCCCTTGTTTCTGAGTTGCCTAGCAAGAATTTTCCTGCCTTGTATATGTTCCACTCTTCCTCAACTACCTGTAAATAGCCCATTCTCACTTGAAATCTAATACCCTGATCCCCTTTTATCCTTTGTCCAAAAATGTCTTCGATACCCAATGTTGCCTCACTGTCTTTGGAATTTTCATGCCTGTGTGAATTTCCCATGTGCATGTATTAAACTTTGATTTTTCGCCTGTTACTCTGTTTCTGTTAATTTGATGATTAACCCAGCTAGAAGAACTTAGAAGGCAGAAGGAAAAGTATTAATATTTTTAGCCCACACGAAATAATGAACATTTGACCAACAAATCGCTACTTTATGTTCAAATCATAAGCTTCAATCAAAATTTTCCTCAGATGTTAACTGCTTCTTAGTTTTTCTTCAACTGTATAGTTAAAAAGGAGAATCACAACTCACTCTCTGATGCCTTTATATATACTAGCTTGACATTAAAAGAGCTGTTAATATTATATAAACTGTTATACCATCTGTGTTATAATTCTGCTTCATCAGGTTTTATGGAATGCCCCACCCCCCGCACCATTTCCTTCATTCCACCAGGCATGTCATCAAAGGAGAATAAATTAAGTATTGTGCCAGAAAATGTGGTCTACTTTCTAAAAGGCATCTATCTCTAGCTCTCAGAAATGCCTTTTGGAATGAGCAATGTGGAAACAGTGTCTCCATTGTTGTATAGGAATGTCATGAATTGGATCCCCACCCCAGCCTTTTATAGAGAAAAAGAATAAAGAGCGTTCATCTGAGTTTAAAATTATCATATTTTATAGCATATGCTAACATGCTAATGAGATGAGGTATTATCACATCTTTGCTGAAGCCATTATGGATAATTGAGCTTTGTCCATCCACCCGCCCAACTAGATTGTAAACTCGCTGATGGTGGAGACATCAACTTTGTAGTTTTATGAGACCCCTGTTAGAGTTTGTTGACACTTCCGTTGTTGATCTAGTGACTAGGTTGAATATTTGTATTGAGGGAATATCAGATATGCTAGCTCTTGTGCACTTCGTAAATTCCATTTTAACACTGTTTACTAGTGGTTAAAAACCATATAGATAACATGAGCAATTCTTTAACTGTCTAAAATATGTAACTGAGAGACCAATGTTCCTCTAGTAAATAAAGATAACTCGAGGGAGTTTCTCTGTAAAGATTTAGACAGTTCACAGAGAAGTTCCTTTTGGTGGTTTGTAATAGAAAGGGGTAGGAGAAGATTAAGGGACGCCAGTTCAAAGTGTTAGAGAGAGGTTTTTGCATCTCAAAGAGGGGGAGGGGTTGGGACTCTTAAGAAGACTGAGGCTGGGAATTTGGCCCTTTTTCTTCCTACTGACTGCTCTAAACTCCCTCTCCCAAAACCTTGTGGTGGTGTCGAAAGGGACCTGGAGTGAGAATCAGATCTCAGCTCGAGTCTGTGCTCTGTCACTAACTACCTGAATGACATTTAAGCAAATCACTTACTAGATTACCTCTGAAGTCTCTTCCCACTCCATAAATCTTTGCTCTTTATCTCATTCTCCCCCTCCTTTTTGTTCTTCCTTTTCCCCCACCCCACCCCTTCTTCCTGGTCTTCCTTTTAACTGCAATAACAGTAATAATTAATTAGTTACCTCTGGAGAGAGCCGAGATGGTGTGTGGAGAATTAATGGAGACTTTGGCTTTTTATCTCTGTCATGAACTTTTTTCTTTATTTCCGTGGGTTTTCTTTATCGATTAAATTACAATTGCTCATAAATATAAGATGCTTATTACATTTAAGTATTCAATAATCTGCCAAAAATGTTTCTTCTTTGTAGATATAAATGTTAACACAAAACATTTGGTCACAAAGAGTGCAGTAAATCAGAAACTAATGTAGAATTATTCTACATTATATAGGTGTACTCTACACCATGTAGAAAAATACTCCACAAAAGTTAAGTGTTGGAATCCACAGTTTATGCTGCGTTTTGCTTCATCTTTTAAGCTATACATAAGGGTTTGCATTCATGTATGTCAGCAGAAAGATTCTGTGAAACCCTTTGACTATGATTGTGTCTGAAGTGGATTAATGCTTTATCTCATGACACAGACACGTGACTGGCAGAGATTTGGGCAGATAATGGTCTCCAGTTATCTGTCCTCCCATTCTCTAAGGACTCTTTCAAGTCACACCTCCTGCAGGAAGCCTTCCTTGTTAAGCTCAGCATACCGTGATTCCTGCCATCTCTGAACTACCATGGCATTTGAGTTCCATTTGGTTTAAACTGTGTACTTGGGTATTTAGACAATAATCTAAAGACAATAATCATCTGTGGTTTCTGTTTCAGAGCTCAACAAATTTTAACATCAATGTACATACATTATTTTGTTTAAAGTTTATCTGAAACCTGTAAGGTAGATGGTTTAAATTATCCCTATTTCCCTTGGCAGAAAATGAGGCCTACAGAGGCTGAGTGAGCAACTCAGATCTCCACATACCTTGATCAGCTGCCCCTTCTCAGCAACGCGAAATACCGCAATTCCACACAATCTCTATCCCTTTATCTGTGTCACTTTCAGCAGGTGTGCTCTTCACTCCCACCTGGCCCCTAAAAAATGATTTAAGGTGCTATCTCTATTTCATCACTTACCTTAAACAAGAGATACCAGTATTTGAAATGCAAACTCTTTGGCGTTTCTGTAATTTTATCATTCATCAGCAGAATAGCCTGGGTAGATTTTTTTTTACCTAAACTCAAAACAGATTTAATAATTCAGACCTCTCACCCCAAAAAACACACCAAGCAAAGATGGGTTTAATAATCTATAACACTGATTGAGGGCTTACTATGAGCCAAGCACTGCCGTAACTACTTTACATAAATATCTCATAGCATGACCATGTTAAATAGGTACTAGTGTTACTGTCTGTTCTAGATGATAAACTGAGGCTCTGAGAGGATAAATAATTTGGCATGATGGAGCCTGAGCTAGAAGCTGGGCTGGCCTGCTACTGAGCACCATTTGAGAAATCTGTACTCTCACCACAAAGGAGACACAGCAAGGCCATGATGGGAACATTTGGGTTAGTAAATCAGAGTAAAGCCCAAGCTGGTGTCAGCAATAGAATGTGACCCCCCTCAGAGCTTCTGGGAGGGGGGCAAACAGGACTTTCTGGGACAGGGTCACATGGTGGTTTAACCTCCAATGAAAGACTTATTAGGGAACAAGTTTAAAGACAGGGACAGTTGGCTCCTTGAACACTGCAGTGTCCAATAGAAACAATATAAGCTGCATGTGTAATTTAAAAAATTTTGTAGTCAAACTTAAAAAGTAAAAAGAAACAGGGAAATTAAGTTTAATAGTATATCTTATTTAACCCAATTTATCCAAAATGTACTCATTTGAATGTGTAGTCAATATAAAATTAGAAATGAGCTATTTTACCTTTTATTGGTATTAAGTATTTCAAATCTGGTGTGTATTTTATACTTATGGCACACCACATTACAGAAGAAAACACATTTCAAGTGCTCAATAACATGTGGCTAGTGGTGGCCATACTGGATGGCACAGGATTAGGGGATTTTTGCTACCTTCGAGCACCGACCACTCTAACTCTGGCTATTCTGTCTCCATCTTTCTTATTCATCATACACTGTGTGGCTGTTAGCTGTTAATATTGCTTTGCCAATGTTTTCAGGTCATCAAGTCACCTCTGTAATAAAGGGTTCACTCCATATTCATCTCATAAGAACAGATAACATTTATTGAGTATGTGTTATGTGCCTAGCATGCTTACTAAATGCTTTAGCTTTATATATATATTAAGTCATAAAATCCTCACAGCGACCCTATTAGCAAATCTTTTTACCGTCTGTCCACTTTACAATTGCAGAAACTAAAGTTACTTAACTGCCCAAAGTTACCTAACTATTAAGTACAGGAGGCTTGATTCCAGCCCCACAACTCTAGCCACTTCTCCACCCAGTTTGCTGCCACCACCGCCCACCCCTCACCCCTCACCCCCATGCTCTAGAACTAGGGCCACAGACGACTAGCTAGTTAGCACTTCATTTCTGTCAGTGACAGAATAAGTTGGTCTCAGCTCCTCCTGGGCCCTCCAGACCTGTGCAAGATTTGGACACAACTGTTCTTCTTTTCTGTGGTGGTTGCCCACAGTAACCGGTACGGAGTACATACATAGGGTGTGTGTGTCTGTCTGTTTGGGTCTGTACCCACACACACACACAAACTAAAGAGTTCATAAAAACCATAGAATTTTAGAGTAAGAAGGGCTCTTCAATGCTGTCTCATCAGGAAAGTGCAGCACAGCATATTAAAGAGACTTGCTCAAAGTTCCACAATTGAACTAGAATCCAGATCATCCGACTTCAAGAAATTTCATAGCTACTAAATACCTATTAAGCACAGCGCTTCCTACTTGAAATGTAGTAGATGCAACTGTAGCAAGTCTATTCTCACTAATACACCGTTTATCAAATGTTTATCTTCCCTGACAAAGTATGATTTTTAAATTTTGTCAGCATTTGCAAAAAGCACTTATGCTTTTAAAGTTTAGATTTGGAGAACGCAGAGTTAAAGTGGATTCCTCTTGCCTTACCTTTGTTCTTGCCTTCAGTTAAACATTTACATTGTTTTCTAAATGTTTTACCAGGCCAACAGCATATTGAGCTCTTTAAGGATTAAGACACTATTGTACACTTGTTTAAATTCCCGACCACCCTAATTCTGAGCCCTTACAAATGTGTAATTAACAAAATTGAAATTGTACAATTATCAATATGAAGAGGTTGGGCCTAGCCTGTTCATTTTGTAGATGTATGCTTTTAAGTGACATTAAAATGCACTACTCAGGAGGTGTTGTTCCCAGCTTGACCTTCAGTATTAGTGCTGGTCACTATTTCAGCCACAGGGACAGCAGTCACATCTCACAAAAATTCC
Source organism: Mormoops blainvillei (assembly GCA_004026545.1). NCBI lineage: Eukaryota > Metazoa > Chordata > Mammalia > Chiroptera > Mormoopidae > Mormoops > Mormoops blainvillei. The sequence goes on along the minus strand of PVJD01002420.1, from coordinate 193,524 downwards.
TTCTTTCAGCAACAAACTAGCCATCGCTCTTTCCTCGGATCCTTCTATTTCAAAGTAGAAAGCTGGACCATATTTTAAATGTTGAAATGTTTGCCACTTAAGCACACTTAATTTCTTATTTTAGAAAAAAAACCCCAGGCTTTCATATATTATGTTTCAAAGTGGAGATGGCTGTGAAACTTGAGCCCTGACACACAACCTCAACCTGACTTTTTTAAAGTGCCCAGAAAACTGTTCTTCTAATAAGCATGACGAGAGCCTACTCTTTAATGATTTTTTGTCATCCTACATAATTTATTCTAAATCATTAAAAAATCAAAATAGTTTACATTAAATAAATCCTTGAGTATGTAAGAGGATGGACTTACCCACTGTTTAATAAAGACTGAAAGATGAAGACTGAAAACACAAAGCTAGTTCCAGTGTAGAAGAGTGACTCAGTAGTGACAGATTCTCAGGAGCTGATACTTAATATAATTTTTAAAGGAAAAATGACATATTCTTGAATTATTTATAAAATCATGCAAGAAAAACCACATTAGTGAGTATGGAAATTAGTTTTATTCTGGCTTTTAATATTTTCAGAGCCTACCTCAGTAAACAAAATGCTACATAGAAAAACAGTTGGATTAACATTTAAGGTGGTTGAGCCAGACTCTTGTTTTGTGTTTATTGCACTTTGATTCTTTTAATTTTAGTAGCCCATTGTAGAAGCCCTGGGGCACACCTTTAGAATACATGAATGTCAATAATAACTAATGCAGCCTGCTATGGAAAATACTGTTTTCAAAACCACAGGTTAGTTCCTGGAAGTCAGCCTGTCAGAGAAAGGATGTGGTATAGCAGCAAGTTTAAATAGCTTGTGCAACAAAGGGAAGAGAGATCTGTTGACTTCTGCCTCCTAGAGGGTTGAAATCGGAAAGAACTATGCTTGAATATAGCTCATTCAGAAAGCATTGAAGATGAAGACTTCATCACATTTTGAAAAGCTTCACTAATCACTTTTGCAAAATTGGGTGAGAAAAGAACTAATGTAGCAGGATAAGGATAAGATGAAAATGTATTAACTTTGGGTTCAACAAATCAGTCCCATTCATTTTGGTTGTTATACAGAAAGCATTAACTTCACTTTTTAAATGAACCCCCAAATCTCATTTCTCATTGTCGTGAATTGAAAGAGTCATTGCAAAACACCTGGCTTAAAATTTCTGTGCAGTTGTAGAGTTTTGTAGCCAAATAAGTTCCACAAAATAAACTGATCACAGGCGCACAGGAAAAGCAGCTCTTTTGAAAATACCTTGTGATCGGGCTCTAGGTCACGACCTGGGTCTTGAGAAACTTGAGTTAGTAGATGTTAGTTTTTCTTAGCTCTTTGTTTACCCTGGACTTAGACATTTTGTATTATTAAAAACCTGTGGCTTTTAAGGACATTCTATTTATCTTTCCAGGCTTTTTTGATGGAAATGCCTGGATTTTCTTGGAAACAAGGATTTTATTGTGGATTCCTGGTGCCCCTTGGAGAGGCTTATTTTTCTGGACAATAGTTTTCCTTAGTGTCACTACTCTTTTCATCTCCCAATGGTCACAAGCTCCCAAGGTCGAGAAAAGTGCATCCTTTTGTTCTGATGAATCTGAAATTCCATTTAAAAAAGTCTGCAAAAGGGGCTCCTGGTTAGTAACTTAAGGCATATTTCCATTGCATGAAGTATCCAGGGGGTTAGCCTTCAAGACATTTGGACAAAAAGAAAATCCAACTCAGTTAAAGTCAGAGGATTGAGCAGCAGTACAATTGATTATTACCACTTAAGAGTTTTACATTTTCTTATCTGTACTTTAAAGTGTATTGTAAAACATAGGCATGCTTGCTTGCCTTTCTTCAAAGAATAGGACCCAGCAAACTTTGCATAAGGAAGTAAATTACCTTTGCCTCTGGCTATAAGTGGAATTCTCAGGGTGTCAAAAGTTCTGTTGCTCCAGGCTGTATCTAGTCCTCATGATAGCTCAATATTGAAATGCTTTGTGAGTACATGTTGCTTGGGTGTACAGCATTTTCATCAATAAATCGATCTTTCAGGGTAAAGTTACGATGTTTCTCTTGCACGTGGATGTTTCTCTCTCTCTCTCTCTCTCTCTCTCTCTCCCCCCCCTTCTCTTCTCCTCTCTCTAAAAGTGAATAAATAAAATCTTAAAAAATAAAGTGTTTTACTTCCCTTACTGGACTGTAAGTTCATTGGCACAAAGATCTTGGTCTTACTCATTCCTCCACATACTTGTCACAGAGCTGTTGCCATAGACATGGGCAATTATACCAATTTTCTAAATATACACACAAGATTTTCTAAATATACACACAAGAATAAATATTCACACAAGATGAGTTTCATCTCCACTGACAAGCCAAAGGCAGTACCACTCACACATGTCTTTACATTAAGTTTTATCAAATATTTTACCTATGCCAATTCATTTTGGCTTATATAGATTGTTTGTGATGTTACCACAGTTATAGATATATTTATCTACCATATTGTACTCATGTGAGCTAATAAAAAAGAAATTGGTCTGTAGCAACATGAAATCTGATTGTAGTTAAATCTAGATTGCATTGACACTTGACAAGACAACATTTTTCGCATATTGAATTGACGAAGACTAAAGAGCTTGATTAAACGGTGTTGATATGGGGAAACAGACCTATTTATTTCAGGTGGGAATGTAAATTGGTACAATTTCTGTGGAAGGTAATTTGGTAATAGCCATCAAAATAAAAAATGGAACAATAAATTTCACCCAGAGGGACGCATTCGACAAATGTCCACCTATATACCAGATTGCTTATGGTCTCCTGAGGCAAGTACACAGGACCATCTAGGAAATATTCTTGCCTAAGCATTAAACCTGGATCTGATAAACTCTCCTCATAAAACCACCAGTGTTTAGGAAATACGAGGAAGACAGGAGAAGTTGTTCAACAACACCATCCAATGCGGTCAGCAAAATCCAAAATACTAGAAACTGTAAGACAAAGGATCCAGTTTTGCCAACAAATAAATGGCAAGAAGAAAAAGAAAGGAGGAATTTATAAATTAAAAGAGACTTAAGAGGCATGTCAATCCCCTTGTGTGGACCTTGTTTGGATTCTGATTTCAACAAATTAGCAGTAAACAATTGTCTGTAGGGGAAATTTGAACATTGACAGCATGTTATTGATATCAAGAAGTCATCGTTAATATTTTTAGGTATAGTAAGGTTATTCAGTTATTTTTGAAGGACTTACTATCCTTATAGATATATAATAAAGTATTTCTGGAAGAAATATGCCTCAAAATAATCTGGTGGGGGGTAGGTAGACGAATATAGCTGAAACAATTTTGCCCATGAGTTAGTTGATTATCATTAGCCTTGCATGTTCAAGACAGAGATCAGTATGCTGTTTTCTCTATTATTGTATATATTTCATATTTTCCCTTTTAAAGGGGAAAGATGTAATGTTTTATGACAGTATCGTTTGTAACAGTAAAGAAACCTAGGAATAACATATATATCTAGAGTAAGGACTGTTTAAATAAAGTAATGTATAGTCACACAATGACATGCTATGGTATTGTTAAAAAACAAAGATAGAGGGAAGATAGAGAGATCTGTTATGGAACAACATCTAAGGTATAGTAAGTGAAAAATAATGTAGGACAATATGAATAATATGCTCCCATTTACACAAAAAGAGGGGATAAATATACATATATGTACATGTATTCATATAGGCTATTTCTAAAAGTATTCTTAAGAAATTGCTAACAGTGGTTGCCCCTGGAGAAGAGGGGGCAGCTGTTATAGGAATATTGAATGAGAGAGAGGCATTAACTAGTTTTCTAACTTAAAAAATTATGTTTCATTCTTAACACTTTAAAATACGTTCCAAACAAGTAGTGAAGAACTAAACTTTTCTAACTGACTCATGCTCATTGCCAATAGGTGCTAAAAACATTTTTGCTGACTGGTAAAACTTTGAGGGTTAGAACACATTTTGAAATTATCTGCAAATTGGCAAGCATTAATGCTTCCCTTTGTGTCAAAGGAAATACATGCATTTCTCACTCACAAACAAGAGAAACTTTCCCATTTGGAGATTCCCCAGAGGGACCTATATTTATAACTAAACACATGTTTTCAAGGGCTACGAAGCTGCAGAGGAAATTCGACCCTCTAGAGCAGTGGCAGAGATAATCTGAAACAGCAGATAATCCAGACCTCATAACATTTTGTTTTGAAACGCACGATATTATTTTTTAAGCAGCCCATTATGTTCTTAATTATGTTTTGCTGAGGATAATAGACATATTAAAGTGAATTTGTAGCCTCTGAGCACCCACCAGCAGAAGGTGGTGAAAGACACGGGCCTGAAATACATTTTGTGGTCGAACAGATACTGATAACCTATGACTAGGTCAGGAGGTGGTGAATGTAGATTTTTATTTCACTTCCCACCGCCATTTAGACACTCTGCCTTTGCCTTCATGTGACATCCTTTTCAGAATCTTCCTGAGAGCATTCCATCTATTTTTCCTTCCAAACCGAAGTTTAAAATAACAATACTGGTTTGTAAGAAGAGAAGAAATCATTAGCATCCTTTCTATTTATAAAGCAAAAAGATTATGCTATTTTTCAATGAATATGTTCCACATGGACAACTCTATTATTCTTGCCTAGTGAAAGGTGAGTGCTCTATACACCAGTTCCTCCAGGTATACAGTTTAACAAGCAGGGCAGAAGTCTTAGGCAAACCATGTGGAAAGCTGTAGATCACTGATAAGAAGGCATTGCTTTAAGTATTTTGTTGTTGTTTTGGGAGTTTTGCTGTTGTTGAGGATGGAACTGGTGGCTAAAGGAAAACACCTTCTTGCACAAGGTGAAAGAATGAAATAAAATGCTTTTCTGACCACTGCCTGCCTGACATTCTGCTGGGCACTTCTCGACATGGTACCTTGTTTCATTCTCACAAATCCCTAGTAAAAGAAGTGAGGACAGGGAGCAGGCCGCATGGGGCAGAGAAAGAAATGGTGACACTCCCCAGATTTCCAGCTTTGCAGGCTGGATATATGTGATGCCTTTAACAGAGATGGGGAACACAGCAGGAGCTACAGATTTGGGTGAAAATTAGGAAGAGTTAGTGAGTTCCATTTTCCACAGGATAATTGGTGGGTCAGTAGGTCCTGACAGGTCACGTGGTGCATGGTGGGTCATAACCTTTTAGCCAGTGAAAGAAACAAGCCATCCTTTCTATCCCTCTGAAAATCTTAATTCCCACCATATGTTTTACTGCCTATGGCACATTGCAGATCATTGGTCGATTTTTTAAGTGCCAGAAAACTGTATTTCTATTGTTCTTGTCTTTGTACGTTTCACACTTATATTAGCAATAGAAAAATTTTATTTCTTTAAAGCGCGAGTAACATGGAAGTATATTTTATTTACTATGACAGTTGTGTTCCCCTAAAGTGGCATATATATCCATTCATTTTCAACTCTCTTTAGTGAAGTGCTTCTTTAAAGAAATACAATTATCCACTGAAACATAAGAAAATGCTCAACTTCACTCACAGTTAAAGAATGAATATTAAAACAGCATTACTCACCTTCCCATTTTGGAGGAACCGATAGGCACTCTCCAAACAATAATAGTGGGGATGTTAAGCCCTGCAGTGGCTTTCTACCGCTCTGCAATCCAAGTTTTTTTGTGAGTTTCTCCTACAAATATATGCCAACAAGTATAGCAAACACTGTTTAAGGATATTCATTGCAGCCCTGCCTGGTGTGGCTCAGTGGATTGAGAGCTGGTCTGCAAACTGAAAGGTCACTGGTTCGATTCCCAGTCAGGGCTTCTGCCTGAGTTGCCGGCCAGGTCCCTGGTTGGTGGTGTGTGAGAGACAACCCATCCATGTTTCTCTCCCACATCCATGTTTCCATCTCTTTGTTTCTCCCTTCCTCTCTGTCTAAAAATGAATAAATAAAATCATTAAAAATCCACGCATATGTATCTAAGACAATAGAAAAAGAGATGCTGAAAAAGTTCCTTGAAAATATAATGTATTAATTTTGTAATCTTTTAAAACCTGTGCCTCTCTCCCTTCCTCCTTTTCTCTCTCTCTAAAAAGCAATGAAAAAAATGTCCTTACATGAGGATTAAAATATTTTTTCTAAATCTGTACCTCTCTTTTGATACAGCTAAAAAGATCATATCTTCTTTAAGTGCAATTTGAAATTTAAAAATAAATTTTTGTAACTGCAAACAAACCATGACAATGCAACAAATGTTTTGTTCCCAAAATTTACATAGTCCTCTCTCTAGAAAGTTTAATAGTATCTTATCCTAACATCTCCCTTAATTCTCTCCATAATGTTCAATGCCTTTACTCCTCTTCTTTTCCTTTGCTTTATTTTATCTTATTTTTATTAAGATATAAAGCACATAACATTGTGTAAGTTTAAGGTGTACAATGGGTTGATCTGACATATTCATATATTGCAATATGATGGCCACCCTACTGTTAGCTAACACCTGCATCACATAATTACCATTTCTTTTTGTGGTGAGAACATTTAAGATCTAGTCTCTTAGCAACTCTGAAGTATATAATACAGTATTGTTGACTATAATCACTATGCTGTACATTAGCTCTCAAGAACTTATTCATCTTCTAGTTGCAACTTTAAAAAATACTTTTTAAACAGCTTTATTGAGGCATAAGTGACATAAAATAAACTGTACGTATTAAAATTGTATCATCTGATAATTATTGCCACATGTATAAACCCATGAAACCATCACCACTATCAAGATAGTGAACATACCCATCACCGCCAAAAGTTTCCTGGTGCCCCTTTTTAGTTCCCCCTCCCCCACCCCAATCCCTTGAAAATCTCTGACCTGCTTTATGTCACTATGGATGAGTTTGCATTTTTCTGGAATTATTATATAAATGGAATCATGCAGTATATAGTAATTTAGTTCTGGTTTTTTCTCTCATTCAGGATAATTATTTTGAGATTCCTTCATATTGTTGTACTTAACAAAAGCTCTTCACTTTTTATTGCTGAATAATATTACATTGCATGAATATACCAGAGTTTGTTATCCATTCACCTGTTAAAGCACATTTGAGTTGGTGTCAGTTTTTGGCTATCACAAATAAAGTTGTTATAAATATCCACGTACAGGTCTTTGAATGCACATATATTTTCATATCTCTTGAATAGGTATCTAGGAGTAGAATGGCTGGATCATATAGTAGGTATAGATCAGGCTTTTAAAATAATCACCAATATTTATCATCACAAGAATAAATTTCTGCAAGTATGTATGGAGACAGGTGTTAAGCAGTCTTACTGTAGTGAATATTTTGCAATATATACAAATCTTTAATCATGTTGTGTACCTGAAATTAATATAATGCGGTATGTCAGTTATACCTCAATTAAAAAATAAAATAAAATAGATTGCTGATTTTTTTCCCCAAAGTGCTTGTACGATTTTATATTCCCATGATCAGTGTACAGGAGTTCCAGTTCTTCCATTTCCTAGCCGGCATTTGGTATAATCAGTCTTTTTTATTTTAGTCGTTCTAATAGGTCTACAGTGGTATCTCATTGTGGTTTTAACTTGCATTTTGTTAATAACTAACAATATTGAGCATCCTTTCCATGTGATTATTTGCCATCCATACATCTTCTTTGGCAAAGTTGTAACCGAACCAAAAAATGGAGGTTCAGTTCCCCACTGCCACAAAATCCAAACTTGGGAGGCAGCTCCTGGTGCAAAAGGAAAAAGGAAACACATGCTATTTGTAGATGATTATTTATTTGCTTTAAATAAAGTGTAAATAATAGTAATCAGGGTAAAGTACTCTAGACTACATGAATTTAAGCATTATAGGTCTATTCACAGATATGTCTTACTTAGCCTGATCTTTATGAATATTATTTTTAAAGAGAATATCTTTTATTTATTTATTTATTTAATTTTAGAGAGAAGGGAAGGGACGGACAAAGAGAGGGAGAGAAACATCGGTGTGAGAGAGAAACAGCAATCAATTGCCTCTTGTACACTTTCTGACGGGGGACCGAACCTGCAACTTAGGCATGTGCCCTGACCAGGAATCAAACCAGTGACCTTGCACTTTGTGGAATGTACAACCAAGTGAGCCACACGGTCAGGGCTGTATGAGTATTATTGTCATGTAACTCATACCCCTTGGTTCTAAATATGGGATCAAGATGCAATTTCTAATTATAATTGTACTTTTTGTGTAGGTGTTCTTAAAGGGATAAAAATCAATGATTTAGCATATGCTTCTTGGACTCCCACTATGTGTCAAGCACTGTGTTAGTAAGTTCTGAGCATAGAGTGGGAAGATAGTAAACTGGGCTCCCACATTCCTGGTATTTACTGATAATTGTGGGGACAGAACTTGAATAAATTTATAATAAATATTTAATAACAAATTATGGTGAGTTTCCTAAAGGAAAAGAATGGGATGCCATTGGATTAGTTGGACAAAGAAAGTCTCAGAGAGTGACAGTTAAAGTAAAATAGAAGTAGGAGGAAATCATGCAAAAAGTACAGAAACAGTATTCCAGGAAGAGGGAACAGCAAGTGTCAAGGATCCAATGTGATAAAGAATGATGCTGAAGAATTGAAAAATGGTCAGTTTGTCTATAGTAATGTGTAAGAGAACAATTATTGATATATAAGCAAAATCTAGATCATGCTGTTTTGTGGGCACTGTTAAATAGCTTGCAATTTATCTAAGGTTCAAATGCCATACTTTGCAAGATTTGACACAGGCAAAATGACATGATTTAATTTTCATTTAAAAAAATCACTCTGGTTGCTGTAGAGAGAATGGATTGGTTGGAGAGAAGAATGGGCAGAGGGCATTCAATGATGAGGCTATTAAAATAATGCAAGAAAGAAATGTTAATAGCTTAAAATAGAATGGTAGCAGAAGAAATGTAGAAACAAGAAGAATCAAACCTGAGCCTTGAGGAATGGTATTTGAAGACTTGCAGAGAAAAGTGAGGTGTTGTGAAAGCCAGAAACTGGTTCCAAAAGAAGAGGAATAATCACGTGTGTCAGAAACTGTTGGGAGGTTGAATTAGATAGGAATGAAAAGTATGTCAAATCGGTATGGCAACTTAGTGATCTTTTCTGACCTCTGTAAAAGGAGTTTTAGTGGATCCAGAAGCTATGTTGAAGTAGACCAAAGAGGGAGTATAGGTTTTCTGTTTCAGGCATGTCATCACTGCCGAAAACAAAAAGTAATGGTTAACAGATAAGAAAACATCTTTTTAAAAGCTTTGAAGATTTGTAAGGTAAGGAATTATCAGGATAAAACCTAAGGGACTGTGAGAACATAAAGAAGTGAAGCAATGATATCAGCTTTGTCCTTAAGACATTTGTTGAATTTGAAGAGTTTGAGGATTTTGACTTTGCAAAAACCACCCAAAAGATGGGGTGAAAGTCACAAGTCCAGCAACCAATTAGAAGTGGAAAGTCTAGGCCTGGCTGGTGTGGCTTGGTGGATTGAGTACCAGCCTGTGAACCAGGGGGTTGTGGGGTCAATTCCCAGTCAGGACACATTGCTGGGTTGTAGCCCACATCCCCAGTGGGTGGCACGTGAGAGGCAGCCACACACTGGTGTTTCTCTCCCTCTCTTTCTCCCTCCCTTTCCCTCTCTCTAAAAATAAATAGAAATTAAAAATGAAAGTGGAAAGTCTAATAGAAGTCCTTTTCCTATTTAATTGGTGCCCAAAATGATTAAGCCCTCAGAGAAGGAGAAGTTAACTTGCTTTATCAACCATTCCCCCAGGTGACTACAAAGGACAATTTCCTTGGTTGTACAAAGCAGGACAGGGAGGAACAAGAGAATTCTCCAGAAGAAGAAGTAGATGAAATGAAGGCAATCAATTTATCGAATAGAGAGTTTAGAGTAATGATTACAAGGATACTCAACAGCATGAGAAAAAGACATAGAAACAATAAAAAAGGACTAGTCAGTAATAAGAATGCAATATCTGAAATAAATAATACACTGGAAGGAATAAACAGATTAGATGAAGCAGAAGATTGAATTCATGATTTGGAAGACAAGGTAGAAAAAAACACCCAGACAGGGCAGAAAAAAAAAAGAATTACAAAAAAGGAGACCTTAAGAAACATTTTGGACAACACGAAAAGTAACAACATCTATATCTTGGAAATAACAGCAGGAGAAGAGAGCGAGCAAGGGATCAAGAATCTATTTGAAGAAATAATGACCAGAAACTTCCCTAATCTGGTGAAGGAAAAAAACACACATGTCCAGAAAGCTCAGAGAATCCCAAAGAGACCTATACCAAGACACATCATAATTAAAATGACAAACCTTAAAGACAAAGGGAAAATCCTAAAAGCTGCAAGAGAAAAAGAGGTAGTTACCTATAAGTAAGCACCAATTGGATAGGCATCTGATTACTCATCAGAACATTGCAGACCAGAACATTAAGGGAGTGGTGTGAAATATTCAAAGTGATAACAAGCAAGGACCTACAATCAAGGCTACTTTACACAGCAAGATATCATTTAAAATCAAAGGAGAGGTAAGAAGATTCCCACACAAGAGAAAGCTAAAGGATGTTGTTAACACCAAACCAGTACTGCAATAAATGTTAAAGGGTTTGCTTTAAGAAGAAGAAGAAAAAGAGAAAAAAAAATAAAACAGAGGAAAACAGTCTAATAATAAAATGGCACTACATACATATCTATCAATAATCACCTTAAATGTAAATGACTTAAATGCTCCAACCAAAAGACAGGGTAGCTGAATGAATAAGAAAACAAGACCTTTATCAATGCTGCCTCTAAGAAACCCATCTCAGATAGAAAAATACAGATTAAAATAAAGGAATGGAGAAAGATATTTCATGCAAATGGAAAAGAAAAAAAAAGTTGGGGTAGCAGTACATATATGTAACAAAATAGACTTTAAAACCAACCTATAGTAAGAGACAAAGAAGGACACTATGTAATGATAAAGGGAACAATCTAACAAGAGAATACAACCCTATAAGCATTTACACACCCAACATAGGAGCCCCTAAATACATAAAGCAAATTTTGATGGACATAAAGGGAGAGATCGACAGAAATGCAGTCATAGTCAAGGATTTTAACACCCTGTCGATTTCAATAGATAGATCTTCCAGGCAGAAAATCAACAAGGAGTCAGCAGCCTTAAATGATACACTAGACTGAATGGATTTAATTGATTTCTTCAGAGTATTTAACCCCAAAGCAGCAGAATGTATATACTTTTCAAGTGCACATGGAACATTTTGTAGAATAGACTACATGTTAGGACACAAAATAAGTCTGAGTCAATTTAAGAAGATTGAAATGATATCAAGCACCTTTTTTACTACAATTCTATGAAAATAGAAATCGACTACAAGAAGAACACTAGAAAACATGCAAATACATGGTAGCTAAATAGCATGTTATTAAACAATGAATGGGTCAACAATGACAACAAGGAAGAAATCAAAAGATATCTTGAAATAAGTGAAAATGAGGACACAACGATTCAAAATCTGTAGGACACTGGTAAAGCAATCCTAAGAGGGAAATTCATAGCATTACAGGCCTATCTCAAAAAACAAGAAAAACCTCAGATAAACAACCTAACTTTACAACTAAAGGAACCTGAAATAAAAAAAACAAACAAAGCCCAAAGTGAGTAGAAGGAAGGAAATAATAAATATCAGAGCAGAAATAAATGAAATCGAGTCTAAAAGAACAATACAGAAGATCAATGAACACAAGAGCTGTTTCTTTGAAAGATAAACAAGATTGACAAACCTTTAATCAGACTCATCGAGAAAAAAAGAGAAAGGATCCAAATAACTAAAATCAGAAATGAAAAGGGGAAATAACAACTGACATCAAAGAAATACAAAGGATTGTAAGAAAATATTATCAACAGCTACGTGCCAACAAACTGGACAACCTGGAGTAAATGGATAAGTTCCTAGAAACATATGGTCTTCCAAAACTAAATCATCAAGAATCAGAAAATCTGAATAGACATGTCACGCCCAGTGAAACTGAAGCAGTAATCAAAAAACTCCCAACAAACAAAAGTCCTAGACCAGAAGGCTTCACAGGTGAATTTTATCAAACATTTCAAAAATGACTAACATCTTTCCTTTTCAAACTATTTCATAAAATGCAGGAGGAGGGAAGCTCCCAAACTCATTTTATAAGACTAGCATTATTCTAATTCCAAAATCAGATAAAGACACTACAAAGAAAAAAAATATAGGCCAATATAACTGAGAACATAGATGTTAAAACCATCAACAAAATATTAGCAAACTGAATACAGCAATGCATCAAAAACATCGCACACCAAGATCAAGTGGGATTTATTCCAGGAATGCAAGGTTTGTACAGCCTTCACAAATTAATACATGATATACCACATGAACAAAATGATGGATAAAAACCATGTGATCATATCAATAGATGCATTTGATAAAATCCAGCACCCATTTATGATAAAAACTCTCAGCAAAGTGGGAAGAGAGGAAACATACCTAAACATATAAAGGCCATATATGACAAACCCACGGTCAGCATCATATTCAATGGGCAAAACTACAAGCATTCCCCTTAAGATCAGGAACAAGCCAGGGATGTGTGCTTTCATCTCTCTATACAGCATAGTACTGGAAGTCCTAGCCATAGCAATCACACAAGAAGAAATAAAAGGCATCCAAATTGGAAAGGAAGAAGTAAAACTTCCCTGGTTGGTGTGGCTTACTGGATTGAGTGCCGGCCTGTGAACCAGGGAGTCGCTGGTTCTATTCCCTGTCAGGGCACATGGCTGGGTTGCAGGCCAGGTACCCAGCACGGGGCTCATGAGAGGCAACCACACGTTGATGTTTCTCTCCCTGTTTCTCCTTCCCTACCTCTCTTTCTAGAAATAAATAAATAAATAAATAAATAAATAAATAAATAAATAAATCTTTTAAAAAGAATTAAAACTGTCTTTATTTGAAGATGACATGATACTGTTCATAGAGAACCTCAAAAATTATGCCAAGTAACTACTAGAACTGATAAATGGATTCAGCAAATTAGAAGGATAAAAAGTTAATATCCAGAAATCAGTTTTATTTTTATTTATTTTTTATTTTTTGAAATCCAAAGAATTTTTATTATTTTATTGAGTATGCTCTTACAGTTGTCCCATTTTCTCCCCCCATTATCCTCTCTGCCTTGCACCCCATACTGTCATCCCCACACCTCTTAGTTCATGTCCGTGGGCTATGCATATCAGTTCTTTGGCTTAATTTCCTATACTATTCTTAGCCTCCCCCTGTCTATTTTATTTTATTTTTTTCAACATTTTCCCACCACCACTTTCACCAGCCCCACCCATCCCCACCTCCCAACCTCCATCCTTCCCCTATTTGGCTCTGTCGATGGGTCCTTTATGAATGTTCCTTGATGACCCTTCCCCTCCCTTTACCCTGTCATCGCACTCCCTCCTCCCCTCATATTACTGTCAGTTTCTTTTTTATTTCAATACTGCTGGTTATATTTCGCTTGCTTGTTTATTTTGTTGATTAGATTCCACTTATAGGTGAGATCATATGGTATCTGTCTTTCACCACCCAGCTTATTTCACTTAGCATAATGCTCTCCAGTTCCATCCATGCTGTTATGAAGAGTAGTAGTTCTTCCTTTCTGCTGTGTAGTATTCCATTATGTAAATGTACCATAGTTTTTTGATTCACTCATCCTTGTGGTCTAAGAAAATGCTTGATATGATTTCAATTTTCTTAAATTTGTTGAGGCTTGTTTTGTATCCTATCATGTGGTCTGTCTTTGAAAATATTCTATGTGCATTTGAAAAGAATGTGTAGTTTGCTTCTTTGGGATGAAAGGTTCTGTAAATATCAGTTGAGTCCATTTGATCTAATGCATCATTCAGTTCCACAATATCTCTGTTGATATTTTGTTTGGAAGATCTATCCATCATTGACAGTGGAGTATTAAAATCCCCTACTATAAGTGTGTTGCTGGCTATATCTTTCTTGAAGTCCTCAAGGATTTTCTTTATATATTTGGGTGCTCCTATGTTGGGTACATATGGGTTTACAGTATTTATGTCTTCTTGATGGATTCTTCCTTTGAGTATTATGAAGTGTCTTTCTGTGTCTCATTTGAAGGCCTTTGTTTTGAAGTCTTTTTTGTCTGATAGAAGTATTGTTACCCCAGCTTTTTTTTTCCTGTCCACTTGCTTGGAATATTTTTTTCCAACCCTTTACTTTCAGTCTCTGTATTTCTTTTGTTCTGAGGTGTGTTTCTTGTAGGCACCATATGTGTGTGTCCTGTTTTCTTATCCATTCAGCTACTCTATGCCTTTTCATTGGAGCAGTTAATGCATTTCCATTTAAAGTTATTATTGATAGGTATTTATTCATTTTTTCCCTTTGTACTTGTGTGTCTCTCTCTCTCTTTCTCACTCTTTTTCTTCATCTTCTTAAAGCAGTCCTTTAGCATAGCTTACCATGCTAGTTTGGTAGAAGTGTATACTTTTAGCCTTCTTTTGTCTGGGAAACACCTTATTTCACCTTCCATTTTAATTGAGGGCCTTGCTGGGTAAAGTAGTCTTTGTTGCAGGCCTTTGCTTTTCATTACTCGGAATATTTCTTGCCACTCCCTTCTGGCTTATACTGTTTCTGTCGAGAAGCCCGCTGCTAGCCTTACTGGAGCTCCCTTGTATGTTACTTCCTGTTTCTCCCTTACTGCCTTTAAGATTCTCTCTTTGTCTTTGATATCTGCCATTTTAATTATGTGTCTTGGAGTGGGTCTCTTTGGGTTCCTCTTGATTGGTACCCTCTGTGCTCCCTGGACTTATGTGAATTTTTCTCTCCTCAAATTAGGGAAATTTTCTATCATTACTTTTTCAAACAGGTTTTCTATCCCATGCTCCTCTTCTTCTCCTTCTGGTATGCCTATTATATGGATATTATTATGTTTCATGTTGTCCTGCATTTCCCTTAACTCCTCTTTGTTCTTTTTGAGCCTTTTTTCATTTTCTTGCTCTTTCTGAGAGTTTTTTTCTACCATGTCCTCCAGCTTACTGATTTGATCCTCTGCATCTAGCCTGCTTTTGATTCCTTCTACTGTGTTCTTCCATTTGGACGTTGTATTCTTCATTTCCTCTTGGTTCTTGTTGATAGTTTCTATGTTCTTTTACATGTTGATATAGTTTGCAGTAAGTTCCTCATAGTTTCCCTGTAGTTTTTTGTAATTCTCACTGAGCTCACTGAATTCAGTGAGTTTCCTTATAATCATTGTTTTGAATTCAATATCCACTAGTTTACTTGCCTCTATTTCATTTAGTAGTCTTTCTGAGGATTCCTCCTTTCCTTTCAATTGGGGGTTGTTTCTTTGTCTTCCCATTACTTGTCTGCCTGAGAAAAACCACAAATCCCAGGAAACAAACCCCCGACCACTGAAATAACTGCCCCCTGCAATCCCAATATCAACAGCAAATCAACCAGTATTAATAAGGTTGTAAAGAGATTAAGACTATTATAAGAACAGAGAGAAATAGACTATATTGTAAAATCTAGTGACTTAATATGCACCAACTTGATGGACAACAAAAATGAATATTAAATAGCTATGTAGTAAAGAACATATTGCAAATCATGGAGAAGACACAGTGGATTTCATCTCAGTGGCCTCTAGTATTTACGACTACTTTTTCTTTCTGGATCCCCCGACCCCCGGTGATGTCAGATGTTGATCCCATCTGACCTTAGGCAGCCTGTTGGAGACTTCCCAGGATCTACTGTCCGTGGCCGTCTCCTTCAGTTGTTAATCTAGTCACTCTGTGCTCAGCAGTCAGGCTTAAGCACCATAGGGCGGGGCAGAACCCCTCCTGGGGTCGGGTCTAATGCTTCCCCTCAGGCTGCTGCTGCTCAGAGGGGAGTGGTCTGTGTGAGCTCGATGGCTGCTGCCTTATGGAGGATGACTCAGCACCAGAACCCCGGTGGCTACTCTCTCAGTTCTTTCCCCAAGGTCTCCCTTCCCAGTATCTCCTCAGCATTTCTAGAACACTCTACCCACCCTTTGCAGGGGCGTACTGTCTGTGGCTGCCACTCTGCACTCAGAAGTCAGGCTTAAGCACCACAGGGCCAGGCAGAGTCCCTCCTGGGGGCGGGGCTATTGTTCCTCTCAGGCAGCTGTAGCTCAGGGGAGTGGTCTGCCTGAGCAAGATGGCTGCTGCCGTGTAGGGGATGACTCAACACTGGGATCCTAGTGGCCACTTTCTCAGTTTTTTCCCCAAAGCCTCCATCCGCAGTCTCTCCTCAGGCATCTCCAGCCCACTCTGCCCCCGCCTTTGCCAGAGCCCAGGGTAAGTGGCTACAGTTGAAAATTTATGCGTTGGCTCTTTCAATGGCTCTTTCAGTCCGCAGTCACCCATCTGGCAGGGGGCAATCCTGCCACTTTTCGCAGCAGGCTGTTATCTGTGTACTTTTTGGGCTCTGGTACTGTAGGCTGGGGATCCATTCTTATGGTTTAGACCCCGCTCTTCGAGGGATCCAACTGGCTGCTTAAATATCCCTCTGGCGCTGCTGCCTGAGGGTGCACAGCCAGCCTTCTTGCGTCTCTGCCGCACTCCTTACTAGTCAGGTTGTGCTGAACTGATTCTTTTGTCTGTCTGAGGTTATAAGGCTTCTGTCTCACTATTGTTAGGTTGTTTGTTCTGGGTGATTTCTCTACAATTCAGTTGTAATTCCAGATTGTTCCTGGGAGGAGGTCAGTGTGACTTCCATTCAGTCCTCGGCCATCTTGATTCTCCACGGTTGCATTTTTATATGCCAATAACAAACTAACAGAAAGGGAACTTAAGAAAATAATTTCATTCATGGCTACTTCAAAAAGAGTAAAATATCTAAGAATAAACCTAACCAAGAATGTAAAAGACCTGTACATGGAAAATTATAAGACACTGAAGAAAGAAATTGAAGAATACACAAATAAGTGAAAGCATATACTATGTTGATAGATTGGAAGAACTGATTTCATTAAAATGTCCATGCTACCCAAAGCGTTCTATAGATTCAACAAGATTCCTATCAAGATTCCAATAATGTGTTTCATAGAACTAGAACAAATATTTCAAATATTTATAGGGAACCACAAAAGGCAGTGCCTAGCAATGGAGATTCTGAGAAAGAAGAGAAAAGTTGGAAGAGCCATGCTACCTAATATTAAACCACACCATAAGGCCACAGTAATCAAAACAGGCTAGTACTGCAATAAAAACAGACACATAGATCAATGCAGCACAACAGAGAGCCCAGAAATAAACCCAAAATTTTATAGTCAATTAATATTTGACAGAGGAATCAAGTACATATGATGGGCTAAAGACAGTTTATTCAATAAATGGTGTTGGGAAAATTGGACTGATACAGGCAGAAAAATGAAAGCAGACCACCTTCTTACACCACACACAAGAATAAATTCAAAATGGATTGAAGACTTAACTATTAGACCCAAAAACATAAAAATCGTAGAAGAAAACATAAGCAGCAAAATCTCGGGCATTGCTCATAGCAACTTTTTATTGGATATATCTCCACAGGCAAGGGAAACAAAAGAAAAAAATAAACACATGAGACTACATCAAACTAAAAAGTTTTTGCACAGCAAACGAATCATCAACAAAATAAAAATACAATTTACAGAATGGGAGAACATATTCCCTAATACATCTGATAAGGGGTTAATATCCAAAATTTATAAGGAACTTACAAAACTCAACACCAACAAAAAACGAACAACTCAATTTAAAAATGGGCAAAGGACCTGAATAGAGACTTCTCCAAATTGGACATATGGATGGCCAACAGACATATGAAAAGATGCTCAAAGTCACTAATCGTCAGAGAAATGCAAATTCAAACCACAATGGGACACCATCTCACACCTGTCAGAATGGCTATCATCAATAAATCAACAAACAACAAGTGCTGGCAAGGATGTGAAAAAATCTGAACACTTTTGCATTGTTGGTGGGAATGCAGACTGGTGCAGCCACTGTGGAAAGCAGTATGGAGATACCTGAAAAAACTAAAAATGGATCTGCCTTTTAACCCAGTGATCCCACTTCTGGGAATATATCTGAAGGAACCAAAAACACAAATTCAAAAGAACATAAGCACCCTTATGCTAATTGTAGTGTTATTTACAATCACCAAGATATGGAAGCAGCCCAAGTGTCCATCAATAGATGAGTGGATAAAACAACTATGAGACTTTTACATGGTGGATTTCTACTCAGCCACAAAGAAGAAAATTTTACCCTTTGTGACAATATGGATGGACTTGGAGAACATTATGTTAAGTGAAATAAGCCAGTCAGAGAAAGACAAATACCGTATAATTTCACTCGTATGTGGAATCTAATGAACAAACTGAACTAACAAGGAAAATGGGTACAGACTCGTAGATAGAGAACAGATGACAACTAGTGGGGGGGAATTTATTGGGTGGATGAATTTAGCAAAAAGGGAAAAGGACTCATGGACGCATGTAACATTGTGGTAATTGCTAGGAGGAGGGGGTAGAAGGGGACTAAATGGTAATGGAAAAATGTGATAAAGATTAAATAAAACTTATGGGAAAGTTGAAAAGATAAAAATCAGTACAGAAAGGCAAAGGTATAAAGTGTAGTAGTCCTCCTTTATCCCTGGAGCATGAAAATTCCAGGGCCCCCAGTAGATGCCTGAAACAACAGTACTGAAATACACGTGTGCACACACACACACACACACACACACACACACTATATTTTCCTATACATACATATCTATGATAAAGTTTACTTTATAAACTTTATTTATGCAATTTCGCAGGCAGAAGATTTGTTCTTACCCTAGATCTTAGGAACCTGAGCATGATTTTTTCTTGTCTTACTATAAACTTTTACCTTTTCACTTAAAGGAAGTACTTATGGCTTCTCTTTGGTATATTCAAATTGCCATCATCATTACATTTGCACTTGAGGCTATTATTAAGTAAATATGCATTACTTGAACAGAAATAGTCAATCTGATAGACAAGACAGCTACTGAATTACTAATGGCTGGGTTGCATATACACCATGGGTAAGCTGGACAAAAGTATGATTGACATCCCTGGTGGGATGGGGTAGAGTGGTGAGAGATTTCATCATGATACTGAAAATAGCAGGCAATTTAAAATCTATGAATCATTTATTTCTGGAATTTTCCATTTAATATTTTTGGACCATGGTTAACCATGGGTAACTGAAACTGCAGAAGTGAAACTGTCGATAAGGGAGGGACTAGTGTATATGAAAGCGGGTACAAAATGATTTTCTAGTCAGGCTTTGCTATTGTTTGGTAAGTTTCAAATCAAGTTATGTAATATAACATCTAGCAGATAAAGTTTTTTTTCTGAAAAAAAGATAGAAGAAAGCAAACAAGAAGTAAACTTGGAATTTAGAGTGATAGACTCAGGTGTAAATCAGATTTCCAGAAGGAAAGGAGACAGAGGCAATAGTTGAGAGCTTTCAGAACTGAGAAGGAACACCAGAGTAGAGTATCCAGAGAGAAAAGACAGATTACTTTCAAAGAAAGGAGAGACACTAGACAGCTGACAGCTAATTCCTAATAGCAACATTGGAGCCAAAAGACAGTTGAATGATAGCTTTAATGTGCCAACATAAAATAACTACTATAATTTTATGACTTGAAAAAGTATTTTTCAAGGAAGAGGGTGAAATATAATGAGAGAACATACCACCAGCAGAACCTCAGTAAAGGACATTCCAACTGTAAAACAAAAATTATCTCAGATGCCAAGGTAGGAGAGAAGAGTAAAGCACATGAAAAATAAACCTAAATAAATATTAACTGTATAAAAAAGTAAATAAGTCTTGGAGGGTTAAAGTGTATTGATATATAGAATTCAAATACAATGTTAACACAAATTGAGAGGGGCAGTAAATGAATCCAGTATTTAAAGTTTCTTATGTTGTCTAGAAAAAGAGTATTGATTGGTTTCAAATTTTTGTGTTTTCATAGTGCAATCTGAAGGGTAACCATTTAAAAATAAAATCAGAGGACATACACTGGAAATCAGGAGAGCAAGAAGCTGGAGTAAGACAAGATGAGAAAGAAGGAGAAGAATCGTGGAAAGGAAAGATTTATAGTACAAACATAAGGTAGCAGATTTAACCCAAATATTTAAGTGGCAAAAATGAACACAGATTGTCAGAAGAGTACAAACAGTTAAGTTATATACTGAGAAATATTAAAAACATAATGAAGCAAGGAGTTGAAAGAAAAAACTGGAGAAACTATATACCATCAAATAGTATACAACCCAACTTAATCTACAGATTCAAGACAATTCCCATAAAAATCTCAGCTAGTGCCCTGGTTGGTGTGGTTCAGCTGGTTGGAGTGTGGTCTCATAACCAAAAGTTTGTGGGTTCGATTCCCAGTCAGGGCACATACTCAGTTGTGAGTTTGATCTCTGGTCCAGGCACATATGATCCCCAGTTGTGGCCCATACAGGAGGCAACCAATTGATGTTTCTGTCTCTCATTAATGTTCCTCTCTCCCCCTCCCTCCCTCCCTCCTTCTTGCTCTAAAAGCAATGAAAAATGTCCTTGAGTAAAGATAAGACAATCTCAGCTAGATTCTTTGCAGAAATTGATGCTGACCCTAAAATTAATATGAAAATTCAAAGGGATCAAAATAGCCTAAAAATCTTGAAGAAGAGGAGCGAAGTTGAAGGACACACATATTTCAACTTCAGAACTTACTATAGAGCTACAGTAATCAAGACTGTGGTACTGGTACAAAAATAGACCCATAGATCAATGAAATAGAACTGAAAGTGCACAGAAATAAACCCTCAAATTGACAGTCAATTGATTTTTGATAAGGGTGCCAAGATATTTAATGAGGAAAAAATAATCTCTTTAACAAATATTTCTGGGACAGCTGGATGCTTGTGTGCAAAAGAGTGGTTGGTCAATTCTCCCTTTTTCTTATTCATTTTTTTAAATATCACTTGGATTTATCACTGGGTTTCATGGAATCAACACAAGTACACACTTTGCTGTCTGTGCATGAACTCAGTAGCAGCTGTGAAGTGACCGATTGCCAACAAACTGTGAAAGAAGTGGTGTGATTTGTAATTGATCATGAGGCACATCTGTTACTTATGTAGCTATCTGTGCCCTCAAGAGCTAGCAGCAAAGTCTATTTTATGTAATAACTGGTGTTATTTAACTTAAGAATGATAACTGAAGTTTGTGCATATTGCAACCAAGCAAAGTGAGAATAATCTGTATA
Organism: Mormoops blainvillei; assembly: GCA_004026545.1. NCBI lineage: Eukaryota > Metazoa > Chordata > Mammalia > Chiroptera > Mormoopidae > Mormoops > Mormoops blainvillei. Next base: position 172,065 of record PVJD01002420.1, on the reverse strand, counting down.
CATGCTTTACTTATTAGGTTCTACTTTCAAGTGATACATGACACTCACACATAGTACAGGAACCTTGCAATATTATGCTTCCATTTCTTCCCTTCCAACATTTATGCTATTTTTGTCATGCTTTACTTTTACATGTTATAAATCCACAAAATATTGATAATTTTTGCTTCAGGTTATTGACTGTCTTTAAAGAGATTTAAGTGATAAGAAAAAATGTCTTTTACCTACACACATATTTACCTTTTCCAGTGCCCTGCATTCCTTCGTGCAGATCCAGAGTTTCATCCTGTGGCAGGGCTGAAGGGCTTCTTTTAACATTTCTTGGAGCTCAGGTCTTCTGGTGTTTAAGTCTTTCAGCTTTTTTATATTTGAACAAGTCTTTATTTTGCCTCTGTTTTGAAAGATACGTTTACTGGGCAAAAAGTCTAGGATGACTTCTTTTTCGTCCACTGCTTTGAAATGTTGCACTGCCTTCTGACTTGCATTTTCCTGATGAGAAATCTCCTGTCCTCTGTATGTAATGTGTCTTTTTTTTTCTTTCTGGCCGCTTTTAAGATTTTCTCTATCACTGGTTTTATGCAATTTGATAATCATGTGCCTTGGGACATGTGCCTTGTTTTTCTCCATGTTTCTTGTGCTTGGGGTTCACTGATTTAATTTTTGAGTGCTCACGACTTAGCACACTTACCTGACATGTTTCGAATAAATCAGTAAATATTTCCTGAGTCAAACCGAATGATTTGGTAAGGTATATCAACTGTATGAACACATTTATTTGGATTTTTAAATATTTTAATTTATTAAACAAAGTCACTTTCTCCTACAAGTATTGTCTTTTTTCTCTGGGCCTTACTCTCACTCCAGCTTTTCCCATCTACCACCTTGTGCTTTAAGACCCACTATATCCAATTTATTTTAGGAGTTCTAACCTGTCATGATGTTTCATGCTTCTGTGTCTTTGCACATGCTATTCTTTCTGCTTTTGCCTCCTTTGTCTGCCTTGAGAACTGCTATTCATTTTTCAGGACCTAGCTCTGTTGATTCAAATTCCAAGGAGCTTAAGACCTCCATGACTCATGACTCAAACACCTTTCCCACCTGACTGACCACCACTTCATCTGAGACCACTTTTATTTTGTAAGTATTTCCATCATATCATTTATCACATTTGTCAACCTGAAAACTTCTAGCACTTAGCCCAATTCCAGGCATGTTGAGGTGCTCAGCAACCATTACTTGAATAAATTGGAGTTGGGGAATATTTAAGAAAAGGAATTTTAAAATTATGATAAAGTGATATGAAGCTGGATTAAGTTGTTTTCAAATAAAAAAGATATTGAGGCACACAAACAGAAAACATATGCAAATCTTAAGCATACGACTTCATGATTTTCCACAAAGAAAATGCATTCATGTAGCCAGGGCCCAGATCAAGAAACAGGATATTACCAAACCCCCAGACGTTTGCCTGCCGCCCTTTCCTAGTCACTATCTCCCCTACGTAAGCATTATTCTAACATCAGAGATAAGTTTTACCTGTATAACAACTTCCACACTTTAGACATGACTGAATCAAATTTTAATACTCTTATCACACCCTTACTACCAATGGCTAAGACTTATTGAGCACTTTCTATATACCAAGCACAGCTCTAATTGCTTTACATTTATTAAGTAATTTATCCTCGGAGCCACCCTATGAGGTAGATACTATCACTGCTCCCAATTTTCCAATGAAGAACCTGGGGTACAAAAAAGTTAAGCAATTTGCTCAAAGACACAGAATAGGTAAGTGGCAGAGCTGGTATTTGAACCTAGATAGCAAGTATCCAGCATTTGTGCAATGCAATGCAAAATATGATATGTCAGTAGTTTTAAAACTGCTATGATCCATTGCCTGCCTTTGGAGAAACGTGAATGTCAAAACAAGGGATAGCCTGAAATAGGGTCTCCGGGCAATAGAGGCAGGTGCCCTTTATATTCCAGTGCTACATAGTTGTTGAAGATAAATCTGCCTGAGTTCAAACCCCAGCTCTACCACTTATTAAACGCGTGACCTAAGGAAGTTACTTAACCCTTGTGTGCCTCAGTTTTCTCCTCTGTAAAACATAGGTAATAATAGTACTGATATTGTAAGATTGTTGTGAAAGGTGGAGGAAACACTCCCAAAACTTGATATGAGCTTTATTCGTTCATTCATCCATCCATCCATTCAACAAATATTTTTTCAGTGCCTACCATGTGCCACGCACTGCTCTTGGTGCTCAGGATATATCAGTGAAAAAAAATCCATTGTCCCTGCCCTCTTGGAACAGCCTGAAAGGGCTGTTAATGGAGAGAACAGAGTAAAAACTATATTATAGTGTGTTAGAAAATAAGTACTGTATTTTTTAAAAGTACAGTCAGGAGTAGCGGAAATGCTGCGGAAGTTGAAAGTTGATAGTATTAAATAGAAGGGTCAGGGTAGACCTCACAGATAAGCTAAGATTTGAACAAAGACTGGAAGAAGGTAACAGAGTAAGACACGTGGATATATGTAACTTTTGAAGAGTACTCAAGGCAAAGGGATCAAGTAGAACAAAGTCCCTAATGGTGGGAGGATGCTAGGGTGTTTTCGGAACAAGGCAGCCAGTGTTGCTGGAGTGGGACCACCAAGGCACAAAGTGGCAGGAGAGGAGGTCAGGGAGGTATTGTGTGGGGTTGGGGGGCTTGTAGGATATTATAAGGATTTTGGTTTTTACAGCAAGTCAAATTGAGAGATTTTTTTTGGCTTTTGAGCAGAATTATAACATTATCTGATTTCATGTTTTATAATGTTCTCTCTGGATCTGTGTTGAGATAGATAGTGGGTGGGTATTGTGGATTGAATTCTGTCCCTACAAAAGATATGCTCAATTCCTTACTCATGAATATGCCTATGAATATGCCCTTATTGGAAATAGGGTCTTTGCAGATGTAATCAAGTTAAGATAAGGCCACATTGGTCCTGGCTGGTATGGTTCAGTTGGTTGGAGAGTTGTTGGTAACCATAGAGTCACGGGTTTGATTCCTGGCCAGGGCACACACCTAGATTGTGGATTTGATCTCCCGTCCAGGTGTGTACCATCCCCAGTCTGGACGTAAACTGGAAGCAACCAGTCAATGTTTCTCTCTCTCTTCAATGTTTCTTTCTCTCCCTCTCTCTCTTAAAAAAAAGCAATGATAAAAATGTCTTCAAGTGAGGATTAAAAAAAAAAAAGATGAGGTCATATTCAATTGAAGTGGGCCCCAATCCAATAGTTGGTGTCCTTATAAGAAGAGGGGAATTTGGGCACACAGACACACACAAAGGGAAGACAGCTATGTGAAGATACACACACACACACACACACACACACACACACACACACAAGGAGAACACCTTGTGAAGACAGACAGAAAGTGGAATGATATATCTACAAGCCGAAGAAGGCCACAGATTGCTGGCAACCAGCAGAGGATAGGAGAGGCAGATTGTCTTTCAGTGTCTTCAGAAAGAATCAACCATGCTGAATTTTTGGTTTGAGACTTTTAGCCTCCAGAGCTGTGAGAAAATAAGTGTCTGTTGTTTAAAAGCCACACGTTTATGATACTTTGATATGGCAGCCCTTGGAAGCTAACACAGTGGGCGAGAGGAGAAGCAGTTACGAGGCTATTGCAATAGTCCAGTCCAGTCAACAGATGATGGGGGCAGGATCAGGGCATTAACAGTAGAGATGGTGAGAAGCTATATCAGATTCTAGATACATTATGAAGGCACAGCCAACAGAATCTGCTGATGTATATAGGATGTGAGGTATGAGAAATGTTAGCTATTATTATTATCTCCATGAATAACTTAAATATTTATTTACATGTAATATATACCTATAAATGTGTATTTTTCATTGTCATGAATATCCCAGATTTGAGGCTACTCAAACAAGGATAATTTTCCAGGGAAATCAAAAGAAACTTATTTTGCTGTGTGATCAAAGGATAAATCACATTATTTCACAGGGTCTCAATATCCTACCTGGTAAAGCAAGAAGGTTGGGCTCCATTGTATGACTGTATGATTCTATTATTATCAAGTGCCTTTTAGATGACAGTAAACTGTTTTCAGACTTTCATATTTGAAAATCTATCTCCAAGTCTACAGTGGCTTTGAATAACAAAATTCTGTCCTCATTGTTGTTAATTCTCTGCCATTTGATACTTTGAGTGCATTGAAAAGGGGACCTACCATATTTAAAAATAGAATTACAGCAAGACCAAAGTAACACTGTGCATATTTTTTCCCAGGGATATGGGAGTGAGGTGGGTTTGCCTAATGGGGGCCTGAAATAAAGGTGTAGAATTCTGGGTCTCAAGACTTCAGACTCCACTTCCCAGAGCACAGTCTGAGTTATCACCATCAGTGTGTTTATATTTATATTTTAGGAAGGTAATGAATTTTTAAGATTAGGTAACAATAATAACAGAAAACATTTATATAGGGTTTGCTAAGTGTATGACATTGCTCTGAGAGTTTTAAAAATATTCACTCGGTCCTCACAATACTCCTGTGAGCTAGGTACAGTTATTATTCCCATTGTACCAATGAGAAGACTGGGGCACAGAGCAATTAATAAAGCTTATTTTATTACACTAATAAGGAATCTTATGTCAAGCATAAAAGTGGGATCCTTTAGAAATAATTAAAACAGAAATGGTAAATACAAGGCAATTTGCAGACCTAATATCAAGGAAAGAAGTTTTGGCAGGATCCCATAAACTAATTCAGATGAGGTCCATAAGAAAATGTATATTGACATTAGGCCTATCCCTGTCTCCAGCCCTTGTTGACCTTGGTTCTCTAAAGAGGATAAAGGAAAAATGAGAACTAGGCTTTCAGGACCCCAACATGCAACCTTGCCAGCTCCCAAACACCTGTTAGATTCTGTTACCAAGAAGTTTTGAAATGTATCCTAGTATTGTTTCTAAGTCACTCCCTTGCTTGGTCTTGATAAATTAGACTATCACTTTTTTGTGTGTTTCGACTTTTTTTAATCCTTAGCCAAGGATATGCTTTACTGATTTTAGAGAAAGAGGAAGAAGAGGGAGAGGGAGAGAGGGAGAGAGAGATTAATTGGTTGGTTGTCTCCCATACGTGCCCCGACTGGGATGGAACCTAGGTATGTGGCCTGGTCCGGCATCGAACTGGCAACCTTTTGGTACATGGGATGACATTCCAGCCAACTGAGCAACCTGCGCAGGGCTAGACTTTCATTTTTAAAATGCGTTTCAACCTGTCTTCACTTGAAATTCTAGAGCTACTGTTTCCTTTCAACTTCATGCCCCCTAAAAGTCACTATTACTATTGTGGACACCCCAATTCCACGGTTTCGGGCCCCACACCTTTCCCAGCTCCATCTTTTGGTCAGGCGCAGGCTGGATCCAAATCAGACTATAACCAGGTATGTGATCGAGTTGTTGATGGAGTTCTTAAAGCCAATGGAGGAATCGGCACTGGGCAACCCGGCTAATCTGAAAAGTCTGAGAAGATCATTAATTATGCTGCGAAATACCACGGCTGAAATGTATAACGTAGTGAAGAATATAGGCTTGCTCCCCAGCCAGATCCTGGAAATTGTGAACAACTTTTGAAGCTCCAAGAGAGTAGTTTTGGAACTGACAAAAGGAAGTTATTTTATAGTGCCAGTAGTGTAAACTGGTTGTTCCCAATAGGTTTTAAATTCAAATAGGTGCAAGAGAGGTTCAGAGAAATTCCTGTCATAAATGAGAGAACCATGGGCTAGCTAAGATACAAACTCGGTCTTCCATAGGGGCACAACCAGGGGACAATGCTCTCCTAACACAAGTCCTTGGGTTCTTTGCCAGAGGCAGATATTCTGGCCAGACCATAGTGTTGAGGGGCAGAGGTGTATGTGTGAGTGGGGGGTGGGATGCAACTGCTACATTGTTAGGAACCTTGAACCAAATCCAGGCGATCTTCCAGAGATAACCCTCAACAGTCACGTTACAGATCTGCAGGGTGAGGGATTAAGTCTGGGCCAGTCTCTCTGGCCCTGACAATCTCAGCGTCCAGGGGCCTTTGTGAGTCACCCAGAGCCTCCGTAATAAACCCACTGTGGGTGGGGTTGCCTCGCAGTCTCTCGCCCCTTCCCATCCTGGCTGGCTCTCCTGCGATTTGAGCTCTCCTTTCCCGACGCCAGAAGCCACTGGGAGAACCGCCGCAACAGGCATGCGCAGAGCTCGGCAGGGCTGTGAACGCCATTCAGCAGCACCCGGGTCCTTTTAAATCAGGCCGGCCGGTTGCTAGGCAACAGCGAGGCCAGCGCTGGCGCTGCACTGCGGTGGCTCTGCCAGGCGCCCGCCCGGCCTGGGCGCGGTGGCCAGCGCCGGACTAAGGGCTGACTCTGGATGGTGGTGGCCGGCTTCGGGGAAGAGCGTACCGGGACCACTGGACCCCAGCTACGCCTCTAGGTACGTCTGAGCGCGGGAAAGCCAGGTTTCTCCCGGCTCGTCCGTCTTCTTCCCAAGCCCGCCTCGTTGTGGAGGACGTTCCCCACCTCTACTTCACCGCGGGTTTCCTCTCCCTTTAGGCCAAGAGATGGGGAGGGTTTGGGAGGGAAGGGAACGGGATGGGAGTCAGGGTATGAAAGGAGGAGTGGGGTCAGGCCTCGCCCGCTGCCCCTCCCACCCGCGCCGCCTGCTAGCCACACGGTAGGGACTGGGGATGTGGACGGTGTCACCTGCCGTGGGGGTTGGGCAGAGCCCTGACCCGAGCCACTTTCTCTCCACTAGAAGCAGTGGTGGCAGGAGTCTCAGTTAACTATTTACAGAGAAAACCCCCAAATTATGTATGCATAGATATAGCTTTGTAACAAGAATGTGACTTCCATGCTAATAAAGTACTCAGCCTTCAGAATTAAGGGAACTCCGTCTCTTCTAGAAGGGATCATTTCACACTAATAACAAAGAATTGTTCACAGGACCCAGTTTTAAATGGCACTTTGCTTCGCTCTCAATATCTACCAGACAATACAGAAGACAATTTGTCCCGCGAAGTGGGCGCTTGGCTCATGTGTTAGAACCCTGAAAGATTAAGACACGGATCGGAATAACTGTCCTTTTAATTTTTTTTTTCAAATTAACTGTGCTCTGGGGGAGGAGGCGAGGCTTAGGCTCCAGCCCTTTGCTAATGTGGCTCTTGGCAGTCTCATTAATAACACGTATGCTGGTGCTTGCTGCAGCCACCAGCGGTGGCTCATTTGTTCAATAGATGCTGAAGGCGAGGAGATACTACTGTGTTTAACTACAGAGCCACCATTGTTCTTGTCCCATTTGATATTTGCATTGCTTGGGAAAGGAAGACTTAGTGGCATCATAGTTGGGAAAGTAGATTGACAAGTTAAAAAGAAAACTTTCTTCAAAGTATCTGGCATCACATTTCAAATGGGTCAAATGACATTCTAAGTATATCCCTTGTAATTTTAAGCTGCATCTCAGAGAGAAACACCGATTTGGGCATTCTGGTTAATTATATTTTCTAATTATGCTGGGGGATTTTATTTTTCAGTTCAAACTGGAGAAGGAGAATAATGGCAACGAATAGAAGACCTTGGGCATCAGGAAGTGTAAGTACACTTGTGCTGGCTGATATCTTGTTATGTGTATTTAGAAGCACAGAGCCTCACCCAAGTACATCTTCAACCTTGCAACTAGATCATTAATCTTCATTCTTAGTACACTATCAAGAAAGCTTCATAAAAATACAAAATAGCCATCCCTGATGTGGCTCAGTGGATTGAGTGCTGGCCTACCAACCAAAGGGTCATTGGTTCTGTTCCCAGTCAGGGCACATGCCTGGGTTGCAGGCCAGGTCCCCAGTAGGGGGCACATGAGACGCAGGCACCCATTGATGTTTCTCTCCCTCTCTTTCTCCCTCCCTTCCACTCTCTCTAGAAATACATAAATAAAATAAAAATTAAAAAAATACTAAAGAAAAGTGTCCTGAAGATTTTAGCTGAACCAAATAAACTTTGAGGTTAAAATAAAAGTCCTTTGCCTAAAATATCATAGAAAACACTTCATAAGTCATGAGATAAATTATAAGTACTTACAAAAACTCAATCAGAATCAAAGCATTATAGAATTTTGAGGAAGAATATTAATGATCACTTATTCAGCAAATACTTACTGAGGGTTACTATGTGTCGGATAACAACTAGGGATACAAAGAGGAAGAAATGGCCAGGAGATCACAGTGTGTTGGTAAAATAAAAGTTTGTATGAAGTGCTATAGAAGCACAGGAAAAACGCAGAGTGCAGCATCATCATTTCTGATCTTCAAACCAATACTCCAGTTGTACTATTTCTAAGAACTTATTGGTGGCTCTGAAAAACACTGGGGAATTTGGAAAGTTCTTGGTAAAGAAATTCGTGATAAAAATGAAAATGTATTTGGTTGTTTAAAAAAAACACACACTACCATTTCTCTGTTTAGAAAGATTCCAGTTAGCTTCAGAAATTTGGGGGCATAAACGACTCAAAGGATTTAGGGCTAATTTTTCCCTGAGGATGCAGATGCAGGTTAAATTAATGTAAGATTTGCATTTAGGTTCCCCTCTGCTTACTGTAATACCACCTCTTTCTTTCTTTCTTTCTTTCTTTCTTTCTTTCTTTCTTTCTTTCTTTCTTTCTTTCTTTCTTTCTTTCTTTCTTTCTTTCTTTCTTTCTTTTTCTTTCTTCCTTTCTTCCTTTCTTCCTTTCTTCCTTTCTTCCTTTCTTCCTTTCTTTTCTTCCTTCCTTCCTTCCTTCCTTCCTTCCTTCCTTCCTTCCTTCCTTCTTTCTTTCTTCTTTCTTTTTTTTTTAAATTGCGTTTTTCAGAGGTCCGATGACTTCAGCCTGGCAGCTTTGAAGTACACATTTGGAGAGGGGTTGGGTTATTTAACTAGCTAGTTTATGTTTCAAGGGAGGGTAAGGAAAACCTAAAAAATGAACAAGACCCATTGTTTACACAGTATCCTTTAAAATAATTTCCATTTTCATTATTCTTTTACTTTTTAAAAATTTTTAAAAATTAAATTTATTGGGTGAAATTGGTTAATAGGATCATATAGGTTTCAAGTGTACATTTCTATGACACTAGATCAATATATTGCACTGTGTGCCCACCACCTACAGTCAAACCAACTTCTGTCACCATATATGAGGCCCCCTTCACCCCCGCTCCACATCTACTTCCCTCTGGCAGCCCCCACAATCCTGTATGTTTTCACGACTTTCAGCTTTATATCCCACATGTGAGTGAAATTATACAGTTCTTGGCTTTTTCTGACTGACTTGCTTCATTTGGCATAATATTCTCAAGGTCTATCCATGTGGTTGCAAATGGCAGTATTTCATCTTTTCTTATGGCTGAGTAGTATCCCATTGTGTATATATATGCACCACATCTTCTTTATCCAGTCCTCTATTGAAGGATGTTTCAGTTGTCTCCATGTCTAGGCCACTGTGAATAATGCTCCAGTGAACATAGGGGTGCATATATATTTGCGAATACATATTTTCAGGGGTTTTTTGGTAGATACCCAGCAGAGGGATTGCTGTGTCATATGGTAACTCTATTCTTAATTTTTTGAGGAACTACAAAACTTTTTTATACTATCTGTTCCAGTCTACATTCCACCAGCAGTGAATGAGGGTTCCCTTTTCTCCACCACCTCTCCAACACTTGTTATCACCTGTCTTGTTGATAATAACTGGTCTGACAGGTATGAGGTGCCATCTCATGGTAGTTTTGATTTGCATTTCCCTAATAGCTAGTGAGGTTCAACATGTTTTTATATATCTGTTCACCGTTTGTATGTCTTGGGAGAGGTGTCTGCTCAGGTCCTCTTCCCATTTTTCAATTGGATTGTTTGTTTGTTTGGTGTTGAGTTTTATGTGTTCGTTATATATTTTGGATATTAAACATTTGTCAGAGTTGTGTTTGCAAATATCATTTGGTCAGTTGCCTCTTTGTTTTCTTGTTATTTTCTTTTGCTGTGCAGAAGCTTTTTGTTTGATATAGTCCCATTCATTTATTTTTGCCTTTACTTCCCTTGCCTTTGGGGTCAAATTCATATGTTCTCCATTTCCAAGGTCCATATGTTTAATACCTATGCTTTCTTCTATGTAATTTATTGTGTCAGATCTTATATTTAGGCCTTTGATCCACTTTGAATTAATTTTTGTACATGGTACAAACTGTAATCTAGTTTCACTCTTTTGCATGTGGCTTTCCAATTTTTCCAGCACCATTTATTGAAGAGGCTTTCTTTTCTCCATTGTTTGTTTCTGGATCCTTCGTCAAAAATTATCTGCCCACATACATGTGGTTTTATATCTGGGCTCTCAGCTCTGTTCCATTGATTGTTGTGTCTGTTTTTCTGCCATTACCATGCTGTTTTGATTATTGTAGCTTTGCAGTATAATTTGAAGCCCAGCAGTGTGATACCTCTAACTTTGTTCTTTTTTCTCAGAATTGTTTTAGCTATTCAGAGTCTTTCGTGGTTTCATATAAAAATATTATGATTTTTTATTCTATTTCTTTAAAAATGACATTGAGATTTTGATGGGTATTGTATTAAATCCGTATATTGTTTTGGGTGATATGGCCACTTTAACTATGTTGATTCTTCCAGTCCATGAACACGGAATATTTTTCCATTTCATTATATCTATTTCAATCTCTTTTAATAATACTCTGTAGTCTTCAGTATATAGGTTTTCATGTGCTTTGTTAAGTTTATTCCTATGTATTTTATTCTTTTGTTTGCAATTGCAAAAAGAATTTTTAAAAATTTCTTTATTAGAAATTTCATTGTTAGTATACAGGAAAGCAGTAGATTTTTGTACATTGATTTTATATCCTGCAACTTCACCAAATTTTTTAAATGTTTCTAATAGTTTTTTAGTGGAATCTTTAGGTTTTTCTGTTTACAGAATTATATCATCTGCAAAAAGTGACACTTTCACTTTTTCCTTCCCAAATTGAATGCCATTTTCTTTCTTTCTCTTGCCTTATTGCTCTGGTTAGGATTTCCAGAACTATGTTGAATAAGAGTAGTGAGAGTGGGCATCCTTGTCTTGTTCTTGATTTTAATGGAAAGGCTTTCAGTTTTTCATCATTGAGTATGATATTGGCTGAGGGTTTGTCATATGTGGACTTTATTATATTGAGGTACTTTCCTTCTATTCCTATTTTATTGATTGTTGTAATCATAAATGGATATCGTACCTTATCCAATGCTTTTTCTGCATCTGTTGATAAGATTGTATGATTTTTATCCTTTCTTTTGTTAATGTAGTGTATTATATTGATTGATTTATGTGTTTTGAACCACCTCTGTGCCCCTGGGATGAACTGCACTTAATTGTGATGTATTATTTTTTAATGTATTGTTTTATTTGACTTGCCAGTATTTTGTTTAGGATTTTTGCATCTGTATTCATCAGATATATTGTTCTGTAGTTTTCTTTGTGTATTATACTTGCCAGGTTTTGGTATCAGGGTTATGTTGGCCTCATAAAATGTGTTAGGAACTATTGCTTCTTCTTCAGATTTTTGGAGGAGTTTGAAAAGGGAAGGTTTCAAACCTTCTTTGAATGTTTGGTAGAATGCACTGGAAAAATTGTCTGGTCCTGGACTTCCATTTTTTGGCAGGTTTTCGATGTTTGCTTTAATTTCCTCACTGCTGATTGGTCTATTTAGATTTTCCAATTCCTCATGATTTAGTCTAGGAAAGTTATATATTTCTAGGAATCTATCCATTTCTTCTAGGCTACTGACTTTGGTAGCATATAGTCTTTCATAGTATTCTAGTGTGATCCTTTGTATAGCTGTGATGTCTGTGGTAACTTCTCTTTCATTTCTGATTTTGTTAATATGTTTCTTATCTCTATTTTCCTTAGTGAGTCTAGCCAGGGGTTTATTGATTTTATTAATCTTTTCAAACAACCAGCTCTTTGTTGTATTAATTTTTTGTATAGTCCTTTTGTTCTCTATCTCATTCAATTCTGCTCTAATTTTCCTTATTTCCTTTCTTCTGCTGACTTTGGATTGCTTTTGTTCTTTTTCTAGATCTTTAGGATGTAATTTTAGGTTGTTTACTTGGGATTTCTCCTGTTTCTTGAGATTGGGATGTAATAATATAAACTTCCCTCTTACTACTACTGCTTTCGCTGCATCCCAGAAGTTTTCATATGGCGTATTACCATTCTCATTTGTCTCTAAATATCTATTGACCTTGCCTTCTATTTCTTCTTTAACCTAGTCATTTTTAGTAGTATGTTGTTTAATCTGTACATCGTCGTGGGCTTCTTTACTCCCTTTTTGCAGTTGATTTCTAATTTCAAGGCACTGTGTTCAGAGAATATGCTTGGTATAAATTTAATGTTCTTAAATTTGCTGAGGCTAATCTTATGCCCCAATATATGGTCTATCCTTAGGAGTGTTTCATGTGCACTGGAGAAGAACATATAATCTGGTGTTCTTGGATGGAAGGCTCTGTATGTGTCAATTATGTCCATTTGGTTGAATGTACCATTTAAAACTGATATTTCTTTATTGATTTTCTGTTTGAATGATCTATCTAAAGCCGACAATAAAGTATTAAGGTTCCCAACTATGATTGTGTTTTGGTCTGTTTCTCCCTTTAGTTCTGTGAGTTATTGCTTTATATAATTTAGTGCTACTTGATTGGGTGCACATGTATCAAGAAATGTTATGTCTTCTTGTTGTAGTGTTCCCTTTATCATTATAAAATGTCCATCTTTGTCTCTTGTTACCTTTCTTATCTTGAGATATATTTTGTCAGATATAAGTATGGCTACATCTGCTTTTCTGTGGATGTTGTTTGCTTGGAGTATTATTTTTCACCCTTTCACTTTGGATCTACCTTTGACTCTGCACTTTAGATGTATCTCAGCATATGATTGAGTTTTGTTTTTGCTTTTAGGGGGGTCCAATCTACTACTCTGTGCCTCTTTATTGGTGAATTCAATCCATTTACATTTAGCATGATTATTGATATATGAGGATTTCCTATAGCCATTTTATCCTTTGTTTTCTGGTAGCTCTGTGCCTCCATTGATTCTTTTACTTTGTGTTTCTGTCTTTTTGTTTGGCAGTAGTCCATGTTTCTTTCCTCTGTTTCCTCGCCTTTAAACCTATGTGTCTCAGTTTTGGGATCTTGTGTGTGATTAACATTAGGTTTATGAAAAAGAAAGTTGCACATATACAGTAATTATTTTTTATTTTGAGTACATCCAATCTCCATCTTCCTTTAAAAGTTCAGACTTTTACCCCCTCCCCTTTTATGTTTTTGTTGTTGCAGATTATCCCCATTTATGCTGTTGTTTTGGTGATCTTACTCATAGTGTTGTGACCTTTTGCTCTTTGCTTCAGGCAGAATATCCCTCTTGAATATTTCCTGCAGTGAAGGTTTTCTGGTGGTCAATTTCCTCAGTTTTAGTATTTCTGGAAAGGTCTTTATTTCTCCTTCTTATTCAAAGAATAACTTTGCTGGATATATTATTCTTAGCTGGTAATTTCTCTCTTTCAGTATTTTGAATATTTGGTTCCACTCTCTTCTGGCTTGTAGAGTTTCTGCTGAGAAGTCCAATGATAGCCTGATGGGCTTGCCTTTGTAGGCCACGATCTTTTTTTGCTGCTGGCTGCTTTGAGAATTTTTTTGTCATTAATTTTGGACAGTTTAAATATGATATGCCTTGGAGAGGGCCTCTTTAAATTAAGGTAACTAGGTGTTCTGTTTGCCTCTTGGATTTGAGGATATACTTCTTTCCATAGGTTAGGGAAGTTCTCATCCACTAGTTGTTTGAATAGGCTCTCCGTGTCCTTCTCCCTCTCTTCTTCTTCTGGTATGCCTGCAACTCTTATATTGCTTTTTCTGATGGAGTTAGATAGTTCTCATAGAGCTATTTCATTCTTTTTTATGCTCAGGTCTCTCTCTCTTATTCCCTCTGCATCATTTCTAGATTCCTATGTTCAATATTACTAATTCTTTCCTCCATCTGGCATCTCCAGGATTTCTGTTTGGTTCTCCTTTAAAGTTTCAATCTCTTTGGTAAAGTATTTCCCCACATCTTATTTTCAGATCCTTAGTCTTGAATTCTCTGTCATTTATATTACATATTTCCATGTGTTTCCATTTGCTGTCTGGAGATTTTTCATTTTCTTTCTAAGCTGCCTCACTACCTTGGTTATTCATGGTCTTTGATGGACTCCTTATCTATCTAGGCATTTATGTATTAATTGTACTTCACTAGCAGATTTATTTTCTTTAAGATTGTATTTATTTATTTTTAGAGAGATGGGAAGGGATTGAGAAAGAGAGGGAGAGAAACAGCAATGTGTGATTGCCTCTGGTGCACCTCCAACTGGGGACTTGGCCCAAAACCCAGGCATGTGCCCTGACTCGGAATCGAACCAGCAACCCTTTGGTTTGCAGGCTGGTGCTCAATCCATTGAACCACACCAGCCAGGGCAGATTTCTTCTTTTTTTAATATTTTTTTTATTGTTGTTCAGTACAGTTGTTCCCCTTTTTCCCCATTACTCACCCCTGCCCTGTCCACTCCCCTCCTTCATTCAACCCTCCCCACCCCAGTTGTCCTTGTCCGTGGGTCCTTTATATATGTTCCTTGACTTGACCTTTCTCCTTCTTTCCCCTATAACCCTCTCTTCCCTCCCCTCTGGTCACTGTCAGTTCTTTATTTCCATGTCTCTATTTTGCTCACTTGTTTGTTTTGTTGATTAGGTTCTACTTATGGGTGAAATCATATGGTATTTGTCTTCCAACGCCTGGATTATCTCACTTAGCATTATACTTTCCAGTTTCATCCATGCTGCCATGAAGGATTGGAGTTCCTTCTTCCTTTCTGCTGCATAGTATTCCATCATGTGAATGTACCAGTTTTTTGATTCACTCATTTACTGATGGGTACTTAGGCTGTTTCCAGCACTTGGTTATTGTAAATAATGCTGCTATGAACATCGGGGTGCACAGGTTCTTTTGAATTGGTGTTTCAGGGTTCTTAGGGTATAATCCCAGCAGTGGAATTGCAGGGTCAAAAAACAGTTCCATTTTTAGATTTTTGAGGAAGTTCCAAACTGCTTTCCACAGTGGCTGCACCAGTCTGCATTCCCACCAACTGTATTAGCGTTCCCTTTTCTCCACAACCTCACCAGCACTTGCTGTTTGTTGATTTGTTTATGATGGCCATTCTGTCTGGTGTGAAGTGGTATCTCATTGTCATTTTAATTTGCATCTCTCTGATGGTCGCTAGCAGATTTCTATGAAGAGGTCTTTCTACTGTTTTCCAGTAGGTGATGCAGAATCACAGATTTTTAAGCTCTGTGATATCCCAAAGCTGACCTCTGCAGCTGCTGTCAGAATGAGTGCATATAGCTGCAATGTTTCAGGGTGGGGTTTGTTTTGCCCTCTCGGTAATGTTGACCTCAGACCTCTGTGGAGTCTCCCTCCACATGCCCCAAACAGGGAGCAGTCACAGAAGGAAACAGCGATTCTGATGTAAAAGTTCTTGGGTTTGGGGATAATGTGCTCTGAAACCCAGTACCAAGGACCACAGGAGGTGAGTTTTTGGATTTTAAAAGACATCAGGTCTCTGTGGCTCCATTTCTTTGTTTGGAACACTGACCAGCTGATAGCTGACAGCCAACAACCCACAGTCACAGCAGATCCCCTGTGCTCTGTCCTTGCCTATGTCTGCCAGCTGGTTCAGCCACAGTTTGCACCATTCACTCCTGCAGCAGTGCCCACCGAGACTCTCTGCTCCTCCTGGCCGGCCTAAGGAAGAGCTGGCTAGGGTCAGCTTCCTCCCCTCTCTGAGCTGAGCCCACTGCAGATTGCAGGCTTCAGGGCCACATCCATGGCCCTTCTGAGCTCTCCTCCGCTCTGGCCTCCTCTGTTCGTTCCTGTTCGCTCACCTTTAAATGCTTCAATGAGCAGATCTTTCTGATGTACCTGTATGTTGTGCAGGGAATCCTTTGTTGAGTTATAGCTGATCAACTTCTTGAAATTTCACGGGGATAGACCAAGGGGATCTCTCACGTTGTCATTCCTGTGATATCACTCTTATTAATTGTTAACCACTTGCAAAATAGTTTACATTGTCTCTATTTTACGCCTGAAGAAACTGAGGCTCGCAAAAAAGAAATTTTCACATAGTTTTAAAGTGTGGAAGCCAAGATAATGGACTCCTTCAGTCTTTTTTTCCACCATAATCCACACTCAATTCTTTTCTCAAGGACTTCCTTTCTCTTGTTCCCCACAATTCTGCACAGTGAAACATATTCACCCACCTTGATTTCAGACAGTTCCTTTGGGTCCTAATTGTGGTATTTAATAGTTTTCTACAAGCCAGTAATTCTCAATAGGGTGGGGAATGGCCCACTCCCCTAGATGGGGAAGCTTAGAATTTTCTCAAAAAAGGAGATAGGGTAATGGCAGTGTTTTGTGCCTGGGAGCAGTGGAAGCAGAACAAAATGTTGATAACTACTGCTTTTAAAAGAGAACAGGTTGGACAATTGAGCGAAAAATAAGGCCAGTGATTTTCTTTGTAGCGGACTCCACCCCTCCCCACCAGCCCCTGTTTTCACCAAGCAGTTTTTCTAAGGATTGGGAGAGCTGAAAACACCCGAGAATAATGGGGAAAAGTTCCCTGGGCTAAGAAGGGCCCTTTGTCTTCCCCTTACTGCCCCTGGGCTTTGATTAAAAGTCATGGCTCTAGTTGAGAAGGCCTAAGGGTAGTGACAGAAGGTCGCCCATCACAGGTTGGAGATGACCTTTTCTAACCATCATTCCCGATGTACAAAGTTTGGGATGAAGCACCCTTGTGAGGTGGGAAAAATCTGGAGGTTTTCCCGAACTATTTCCCAGTACCTGCATACCCCTCTTTTTGCAGACATATCTAGAACTATGCAAGAGGTAGTTCTGAAATTTTGAAACAGGTCTAATGTAAATGAGAGAAGGGAACAGAAAAAAAAAACTTTGATTTTTATGTCATCAAATTTCCCTAAAGCAGGTTATTTAAAATTTAAATATTTTAGAAAACAAATAGATTTTACACATTTAATCACTCATCCATCTTAATATAAGTGTATTCCTCAGGGACCCTTACCTTGAAATTGAAACTCAGATGGGTTTTTTGGGTTTCTCCTTTCACAATAAACAGCAGTGTATTATTTTCTGGAACTATATGAGGACAGACATGCATTCACCTGAGATTTTTATGGAATGATTTACCCGAAGACCCATAATAAATGATCACTTTTTGCTTAGCTTTCAACAATTATGTTATATCATATTACATTATAAATCCATTTTCAATTGATTTTATCAGTGCTTCCCAAATTCCTTAGGTGAATATAAACTACTTTTATCAGTTGAGATCCCTTACTCCACCGAAATGCCCTACTGCTTTGCCACTGCAAGAAGAAGAAAGTCACCAGAGGATCAATGTTGATGTTTTCAGGCAAGAGTCCATCATCAATTCACATCAGACACAAATGAATAGATGTAACTGTACTATGGACACCCAGGCTTTGACAGTCCAGTCCCAAGGACTTCTGGGGGACCGCTGTCTTAGAGGACCACCAATATTATTTTTGTCATATGACTTTATATCATTTTCCTTGTTCTGGCTTAGTTCTTTAATTTTTTTTTATTTCTCTTCGACTACCTTCCTCTACCCTTCAGTCCTTCAGTATCCAACATGGTGTTGGGTAATAATAATAAATATAACAAATGTTCACAACTGACCTACTAAAAAAGCGTGCTTGTACTTTCAATAGGGTTTCTGGCTTGATTTTCCTTATGCAGCAAAAAATTACCTAATCAATTTTATTGAGGGCAAAATGACTACCACTCCAGGGTAGACGAGTGTTATTGTTTCAGAGCATATTCCTTGTTGTTGCCAGAGAATACTAATGTTATACTTGTTCTCCATAAAAAACAAACAATGCACTATTACTCAGCTGTAAAAAAGAAGAAAATTTTACCCTTTGTGACAGTGTGGATGGACCTGGAGAACATTATGCTAAGTGAAATAAGCCAGTCAGAGAAAGACAAGTACCGTATGATTTCACTCATATGTACAATCTAATGAACAAACTGAATAAGGAAAATGGGGACTGACTCATAGATGGAGAGCAGGATGACAGCTAGTGGGGGGGTGAGGGGATGGAAAGAAGGAGCAGAAAGGAAAAAGGACTCATAGACATGGACGACTGTGTGGTGATTTTGGGGGTGGGGTGCTGTAAGGGGACTAAATGGTAATGGAAAAAATACAATAAAAAAGAAAAACACAAACAATGCAATTTACAAAGAGAAGATGAGACTGGCAGCTTTTACCCCTAGTGCGGGCTTTGCTATAGTCTGAGTAGATTTGGGAGCAAGCTATTAAAGGCTATCTTGCCAATGAAAGAGGAGTGGGGAGAAGAAGAGGGAGAGAAAGAGAGAGAGGGGGAGAGAGAGAGAAAAGAAAGGAAGAAAGAAAGAGAGAGAAAAGAAAAGAAGCTCAGAGACCCCTGACCCTGCTCTGTATAAGCCATGGGAGGGGAATTCCAAAGGCTTTTCAAACCCTTCTCTTTCTGTCTTTTGATATGTGACATGCAATTCTCCTTACCCTGCCCCCTTTTATTTCTCCTCTGTCCTTTTGTGGCCCTTTAAAAAAAATACCTAAGCTCTGAAAATAGTGGGTTGTTTTCTTTCAATTTGTGGAATGAAACCTAGCAGAATAATGAAGAGGACTTTTAAAACAAGCACTGACTGACCTGGGAAACAGGGTTTCAGTGTTACCATTATAGGTTGTGTGGCCTTGGTTAAGTCACTGAACTTCTCTGAGCTTCAGTTATAAAATAAGTGTACCCTTCCCGTTGTTGTGAAAATCGTTGGCTATATCAGGAAATTGTACAGAAGTTCAGGAAAAAAGGTAGTGAAATTTATATATTTATCAAAGGTTGGAAATAGAAGTCACTTTTTCAAGGTGCAAATTATTAATAAAAAGTCTTCTCTTTATCCCTACCCACATCTCTGTCTCAGATTTGTCGTTATTATCATCTCCAGGTATAAAGTGCCCTCACCTTACTTGCCCCTCTGCACACCTCCTTCCTGATCAATCTCACCAAAGCCTTTCATCCAGAATAGTAATCTCTCTCCAGTTGCTACCTAATTAGAAGCATTTTTACTTTTTACAGAATTGTTTAGTAAAAATTTGACTGCTTAAAAAATGTGACTGGCAGTTAGCATCACCATCTTTTCTCCTTCTTCTGCTTCTTTCCTTTATGATTGCTATAATAATTCCCGCTCATTTTCATTCATAATACTAGAGAAGAGAGAAACCAGGATTGATTATCTTTCCCCTTTCAAAACAAATAGATCATTGGTGCTTCTGGATGGTGACTAGCAGAATAATTAAAGTCAGAAATGACTATTTCAAGAGAAAGGAGATGATGCTTCCAATGGCAAATCTACACCATGAATTTCAAGTGTCAGTTTATTGCTGTGATCTGATAGACTTAACTTTAATAAAGCTTGGCCTATGGCTTTTGAGCCCATCATTTCAACACCTTCAGTGGCTATTTGTACCTTCTTCTCTCCTCAAAGCCAAGTACTTGCCAGTGTGAATGTACCCTTGGGGATAGTGAGTCCCTCTCATCTTTTTGGGGGAAGGGGGTCAGGCATGTTCAGTACATGTAGATATCAAGTTTATTCTCTCATTCTCTGTAGCAAGGAAATCCATTACAATTTAAACTATTGTTGCTGAAAAGAAAATACTGGAGAGATAATATATCAAAAACTGGTTATGTTAGAGCCATGGAATTATGAGGGAATTCCTTTTCCTCATTTTTCAAAATTCTGCAAATAATGCACACTACTATTTTCATCTTTATATAGTACGAAACATTATGTAAATGTATTATATTAAACAATATAATGCTTATAATCTTTACTAATATTAAATAAAATATTAATTAAAAGTAAATACAACAGTTGCCATTTTGTTACCATGATAAAATTACATTTATGTGAATGGGAAAAATAGATGCAGGCATACTTTGAGCTTTCTCAGTGGCGACACCACAAATATATTATAGTAAATTAATGTATAATATGAATGAAGTGATCTCTTCCCCCTTCTTCCCACCTTTTAGCAGTAACTGCAGTTATCAGTTTGTTGGCCTCAAATGTTAGTGGCCCTTCAGTGTGTTGCCTGGTTCCTTCTGTCTCCCTTCTCTCAGAAGTAGGAACTAATCAAATATTTCCATGCTTTAGGAGAGCTGTATGTTAAGAATTCCCTTTGAATAAGGGGGGAAAAACCCAAAATAAATATCCTCTAATTTTTTTGTACTTAGAAAATTGGTTGTGATTTTGCATGCTAAATTTTCACCTAAAAACTGTACTTGGAGTCCTGGCTGGTATGGCTCAGTGGATTGAGTGCCAGCCTGTGAACCGAAAGATCGCCGGTTTGATTCCCAGTCAGGGCACATGCCCGGGTTGTGGGCCAGGTTGCGGGTTGGGGGTGTGTGAGAGGCAGCTAATAGATATTTCTCTCCCTCCCTTTCTCCCTGTCTTCCCCTCCTTCTGAAAATAAATTTTAAAAATAAGAAAAAAAGACCCTACACTTGGAGTCAATATCTTGAGAAAAAGACATTTGGTGGCATTAATATTTTCAATTGTTAACATTCAGTTCTCATCATGAAATTGTTGTCAAAACAGATAGAATTGTGTACACTTGGCAGTCTTGGCTAAAAGCAAAGCCCAAGACTGGAATAGCAGGAATTTACAGGTCAAGACAGAAGGGCATTTGGCAGAGTCAGTCAGGAGGAAGTCTGTATGGTATACTTTACCAAAAGCAGCTCACATTGCACTAAGCCCTGATGTTGTAACCACTTTAGGGAATGAATAAACAGTAGTGCAACCCAAAAGAACTAGAAAAAAATCAGGGACATTGAAAGCACAGGTATTAGCCCATTATTAATATTAACCTATTAACTTTAAATCACTTTGACTCTTTTTAAAGCAATCTGTTCTCATTGAATTATTTTTTCTACCGCCAGTAAATAGCCAAATGTGTCAATATATTGGTTATATTTCATATGATCAGAGAATTTTAAAGTCAGAAGGATCTGTAGAACTTAGCTAGTTTAGCCCTAATTTACAAGTGAGGGAACTGAGGCCAGGCCACTTCATGAGTTATGGTAGAGCCAGCCTTCAAATATTTAGGTTCCTTCCCCCATGAGCCAGCATTCTTAGTTCTTTTCACTACACCAGCTTCCTGTGTAAATAATGTGCCTTGATTTTAAATTTTGTTTTTCAGGAATTGGAAGAAGTGCTTGAAGAAATGGATGACAGGAGAAGACACTGGAAGGAGAATATGTTTGCTCCGTGTTTTAGTGCTCACGATGTTCTAAATGAGGCCTTACAGCCTGAATCTTTTCCTGAACAAATGAATTCAGATAAGAGCCAGAGAATGGAAGGAATTTATCATTTGTCTAGTAGAAAGTTTCAAGAAGCAAATAAATTTAAGAGGAAAGGATTTATTTACCAACCAAATGAAAAAGAACAAGAACCAAATTTAAGAGAAAGAAAGATGAACATTTCAAAGAATGAAGCAGATGCAAACTCTATGTCCTGTGAATCATCTAATTTGGATGTTGGAACTGAGGAAAGTTTTAATAGCACAGAAGACCACTGCATCTGGAATACAAAGGAATCACCAATTCCATGGCGACAAGACAAGAAGAAAAAATATACTAAAGGAAGGTCTCCAAAACTTAGCCTGAGTATTCTGAATGAAGAACTGGAAGAACTTAATATGAAATGCAGAAAAATAGAAGAAGAATATGAAAATGCTGAAAAAGAACTTTTGAATGCCAAAAAGGAAGTCTCTGCAAAATCCCTAAATTTTCAAGAAACTTGGAAGAAACATTGGGAACTTCAAGCTTTAAGAAATGACCTATCTGAAAAAGCAATAAATGTCAAAAACTTAACTGAAGAGCTCCAGCAAGCCAAAGAAGTCATCCACAAGTTGAGCATAGAGAACAGAGATTTAAAAGAAACTGTGAAGAAGTTAAAGCATCAGACTGAGGTTGGAAGTGCACTCATAAAAGAAGAAATAAAATCGTATTATGAATTAGAAATGGAAAAGATCCGTGGAGAGCTTGATGCTATCAAGAATGAACTAAGAGCTGAGAAGACCCTGCAAGCAAGAAATAACAAGGCCCTGGAGTTGCTTAGAAAACATTTTTCTACTGTAACATCAAGTACCCTTGACAGCTTTCCAGGGGATTTTTTTTAATACTTGAAAAGTTAAAAAGCCTTTAATTAGGCAAATCACTGAGCCAAATCAGTGTTCCTGGTGCTTTTTTTGGTGTG
The DNA here is from genome assembly GCA_004026545.1 of Mormoops blainvillei. NCBI lineage: Eukaryota > Metazoa > Chordata > Mammalia > Chiroptera > Mormoopidae > Mormoops > Mormoops blainvillei. The sequence continues at coordinate 149,598 of PVJD01002420.1, read as the reverse complement.
CTACTTAAAATGTGTTTAATGGGATGTAATTTTCATTTTTGGTGAATCAAGATATCTGTACAATGTATAGATTTTAACTTCAAAGTGTCAGCTTTCTCTTTCTAATGAAGTTACTGCAGAGGTCCAAATGGAAATGAAGCTTCGGAAATCTTTTTTAAAAATGTCATTTCACTCAGACCTGTAGTGATTCACCAAATCAGTTATGAATGCAAGTCAACAGTCATTTTGTGATCTTGTGAGCATTACGTCCTTGGCACATGAATATTCTTCCATCTGTGTTCATTGATGTTAACAATAAAAATCATGTTAATGTGTATAAGCATACCATATGTCTGTGGCTCTTATAGCTGCCTGTTCAGACTCAATGGAATACAAAAATATGTCTCCTTTCTTTGATACCTAACCTTCATTAGGCACATATAAACATCTCCAGGAAACAATGCAGATTTTTCTCCTCCCTGTTGTCTTCCCCACGCTTTCTCCCTCAGCCTGGCCACTGTTCCCATAGACTAGAAGATGACTTAGAGACATGGTTGTGACTTTTGCTATAGCCCTGATTTGTCAGCAATGGCTTTTGCATTTTCTTATGTTGACCACCAAGGGGCGTTGTTTACACAGTTCTTCCAAAATTCTACCCGAGGCCGAGAGGGAATTTATAGGTTTCCCGCCCAGCTTACATCACCAGCTGATTGGGACTGGGCGAAAGGTGTTGGGTGTCAGCTAGGTAAGCTGTTAGTGAGCTGGCTTGATTTATACCGGAATCCAGCCCTGTAAGCAGCCTGGGCAATGATAATTTATCTTATACTTTCAGAGAATAAAAATGCACTACCTCAATCCTTTGGTAGAAACTATGGGCCAGTTGATTCTTTGCATTTGTTTGTATCAATCATCAAGATTTTTTTGTGATTGGAGCTCCATTTGTTTGGTGTTTTTAAGTCCAATGAACCAAATGTAATTACAGGCTATGAGGGTGGGATACAATTGTAAAGATTTAGGTATGTTCCCATATGGGAAATCCCCAGACCAAAAGTTTGAACACTTGCGTTCTAGGGCCTGCTTTACCATTAACTAGCTAAACAAAAGTCCTAAAAATATTCATCTATATAATGAGGGAGTAGAACTGTCATCCAGGTTTTCATTGCTTGTTAGCGTTCTGTGACTTTACCCCAGTGATTTTATTCACAGGTGTAACTGGACCTGTGAAGAAGTAAAACTCCTATGACATCAGGTGCACTCAGTTCTAGTACTTTGGGGGACCTACATTTCAGTCACCCTCTTTCAAAGAAATATACAAAGTCTCTTCTTTATGTTTGAACATTTCCAAATTCTGTGTCATTGCTAATCAAGAGAAGAAGTAAATGAGGCTCTTCCTTCTCCTTTCTCTTGTTTTATTTTTACTCGTTAAGGTTGGAGAAGGTGTGATGGAGACCAACTAAGCTGATGCAAAGGCTGAGTAGGGCTTGCCTAGCCTGAGAAGGTTGGACTCAATTGGAAGATAATCATCTTTGGCACTTTCTGATTTAGCCCTGATAACCCAGGCACTGGCAGCCCAAAAGGGAAAGATGACTTCTAGGTGTTTGGTGGTCACTGGCTTCTCACAAAGGGTCTAGCTACAAAAGCAAACTAGGAACTCTTTGACCTATTTGACTGGCTTCCTCATCACCCCCTCAAAAATTATCCCTTTGTCTTTGCCCCAGAAAGACTCTCAGTCCTTGATTGCTAGTCTGTAGAGCTGTTTACATGTTAAAATATTTCATAAATCGTATTAATTAAGCTACTAGGCACAATCCTCTTAGCATATTTTAATTTTAAAACAGGAGCTTTTACTCCAGGAGAATTTCTATCAACCAACCACCCATCTAAAATCTTAAGTGAAAACTTGGTTTATCTTGCATGCATGCGTATGTGTGCTTATGCACGTTTGTGGGGCAGGGAAAAAGTGTGCTGGAGGGAGGTCCAGAAAAAAGTAAGTGCATGGCTTGGCCCAGCTCTAGTGTAGGGCGTTCGTATTTCTAGGAAGGAACTGGAAAATAGATTGTTGATGAGACAGGCCTTGGATGCTGAGCTCCAGCAAGCCCCAGCCTACAGAAAGCCTAGGTCCAAACACTAACCAGGGAGACAATAGACAATCACCAGGTCCAGCGGGCTAAAAAGAAATGGAAGCCAAGATAACAGAGCCAACAGTTTGGAGCTGGGAAGGGTTCACATACTTTGATGCTTTTATTTTTAAAAGCAGGGCTGCAATAAGCTTGGAGAAAGCTAAGCAATTCCTCTTCCTGGGCAGATGGGAACAGCAGTGGGTTGAAGTGGCTTAAAAACCCCGAATCAAGGCAGATGCTAATATTCTGTCCCATTGTGTCTGTAATCACATTCACTTGTTGCATTAGGTGGCTCCCAATTTTTATCAGAATGTATTGTCATTGTCCCTTTTAGCATATCACATTGGAGATGTGGAGGTGTTTTTTTCAGGATTTTATTTATTTCTTTTTATAGACAGGGTGTAAGGGAGGGAAACATCAATGTGTGAGAGATACAGGGATCAGTTGTCTCTCCCACACCCCTAACTGGGGACCTGACCCACAACCCAGGCATGTACCCTGAATAGGAATCGAACCAGTGACCTTTTGGTTCGCAGGCCAGCGCTCAATTCACTGACCCAAACCAGCCAGAACTAAAGGTATTTTATTCTTTAACAATAATGGTACATCAGACTACTCTTTCCTTTAATCTGTTGGGTAAAATACTTGAAATCAGCAATGCAGTTGCACACCATTTCCCATCAAATTCCAGTTTCTTACTTATTAAGAAGCATGGGTTGTCACAGGGCTCTAGGAGTATCTCCTCCACATTGGGTTTACAGTCCAGTTCTAGAAACATTTGCTGATCACTTCTTACCATAGTTAATCACTTCTAAGACACACTTAAAAATATTTTGACATCACTGAACTTGTGACACATCTTGAAATTGCTGGCACGTCATAGTATAATTGTTAGTGTTTGGTTTTTTTTTTTAAACCTTTCTTAATGGTTCATAAAATAATGGTTCAGTGGGGTTTTAGATTTGATGAAATGTGGTATGTGCTAGGCTGGGGATGTGAGGATAAAAGGGTTTATGAATAAGACAGGTCTCTGACCTCAGTGACCTTACTTATGTGACTAACTGAAAGAACGTGGTAAATGCTATACTAGCAGTGCTAATACAAAGTGCTGTGGGAGCAGAGAGGAGGATCAATTAATTCTGCCTGTGGGGCTGGGAAGGACTTCATAAAGGAGGTGACATTTGAGCTGAGCCTTGAAGGATAAGAAGGATTTTTCCAAGCCAAGCATGGGGGCGGGGGCGGGGGCATTTCTGGAATGTGAATGTAGAAGGTCTGTGTGGCTTCAAAGAGGATTCGTAACAGCAATGAATTAGAACACTGGGATGTTAGATTTTGCTGACTTTTAAAGTCCCATTTGAGGTTCTACTCTGAAAACTACTGCAATTCCAAATTTTGCTCATTTGCAGGTAGACTAGAGAATGTAGTTCTCGTGATATAAAAACCAGCTTCCAGATAACAAACTGCAGGGAAAAAAAATTTTGCTGGTGTCACTGTACCTTTGGTTGCCATCATTTTTGTTTTGGAAACAAAAGACGTAAGAGATTTTGCCCATAATATCCACCTAAGTCCACTGTGAACAGTCTGGTTTCAAAGACATGTGTGAAAGAGAAACACCACAGTCACTCCTCTCTCCATGAAAGCACAGTATAGCTGAGATTAAGTGCACTAACTTTGATTATCCACTTGCTAGCCACACGAGCTTGAGAGTGTCACGTAATTTCAAGTTACTCAGTGCCCTCATTTTGCAGGACAGGGTTAATCAATAGTGTTGTTGGGAGAATAAAATGAGATCACATACAATGAATAAATGTCATTATTGCTGTCAACACCTCATCATTATTATTATTACACTGAAAAGGGGAAATGGAACAAGTCCAGCTATCTTCTCCCAAACTATCACTCTCACCAAACTCTTCACATACAGGGTGGGGCAAAAATAGGTTTCAGTTATTTGTATGGAAAATAATACAATAATTAATAAATAATGTTACAAGAATGAACTCTGCATTTGCATACTCACAACTGTAAACCTATTTCTTCCCCCACACTGTATGATTGCTCAAATTGTGATCTCCGCAGAGGGCATGCTAAACTCATCCATAGTATGCGTTTCAGTGATATGTGATATATTTGGAAAGTTGGAACAAGTTGCAGGGAGGACATTTTGATTTTATTAGTATATGAAGCCCTAAGCCAAAGTCATGAATTTGTCACAATGGTCTTTCTGGCCTTAAGGCAGACCCTGTAAAGGGAATTTTCTTGGGTCAGAGCCTACCCAGCCCCCCTCCAATCAGGTTGATGTAAGGCTGGCCCCTGGCCCTGGGGGAAGAAGCTCATCTAGGAAAAGAGACTGGAGACAAGAGAGGCTATTATAGCATTTTTTATTTCCCCTTGGCACAGGGAGCCATGCAGCTGGGGACCTGCTCCTACAGCTGCTCAGATAAAATAAGAATAAGTCATTGTCTTGTTCTTTGTACTCATAAGACACTGAAGCTGTAGTTCCCCGTGTATTGTAGGTGTGCCCTCCTTTCATACTGATTATCAAGGTGGTGTCTCCCCTGTTCAGTGGCTAGAGCTACTTTTCACAGAGTCCCCGCCACCTCACTCACCGTTGATCATGCCCAGCTTTTTGGTATTTGCTGCATTTCAGTGGGCTCAGGTTGCCATTTCCTAGGAGACTGAATTCATACCTGGTTCTCTGAGAATGTGTTCTGGGACCTCCTTGAAGCATTTCTTTTGCCTTTCAGCTTATGCCTGTTAAGTCCACAATAGGTGTTGTCATGTACTATATTCCAGACCACGATAGGAGACATACCTGAGAGATTCTCCCTATGTCACAAGTATCCTAGCCTGAATTTGGATTGTTGGTTAAAGCCTAGTTACAAAACTTTATGTGTCACACACTCCATGTATAACACCTAATATAATCTGCACAAAAATACTAGTAAATGGTAAATCTGGGATTCAAACTCAGACTGTCCAACTCCACATATGATACTTGTTCTGTTATATCAGGCCACCTTTTGTACTGAAATTAATGAGCCAAATGTTCAATCACCATTAATATTAGTTAAATTTATCAAAGACAAACTGGTTTATTACTGCAATCTGGACTCTACTTGTGTCAACCATCTCTTAAATGGCTGAGATGAATGGTGAAGATGCATCTCATTATCAGAGAGACCACAAAGTGTTCATGTCTTCTGATGATGGGTTATAAGGTTTACATGAAGGACACAGCATCCTCTTCCTATAACAATAAACTTGACCGTAATAATCACCTAAACAAAAACAACTGAAATATGAAACCCAATTGACAGTCTCTGAAGCAAGCTCCGGCACTGATGGAGCCAAGTTAATAAACACCCGGGATTCTTTAATCAACACTCATTGTGGCTTTGAGGATCTGTTCATTTTTATTTTTTATAATTAAAATTATTTATCATATTTAATAAAATATTTCCCCTTGGACTCTTTGTCTCCTAAAGTGTTTTTATTGAAAGCTGACTACTTTTTTAGAAAAAAATGCTATGAGTTCCCTTGATGCTTATAAAGTGTTAAATATGCTTGATGATTATAAATACACACACACATATTTGGGCAAAAGTAGGTTTACAATTTTTCATATGGAAAATAACAAAATCATTAATAAATAATAATACAAGAACAAACTGTGTTTCGCATACTCACCACTGTAAACCTACTTTTACCTCACCCTGTATATTTCACTATTGTTTCCTTGACACCCTGGCAAGTTTCTCAAAGCTACAAAAAAGAAATAATATTCTGTTCACCCATAAGAATGATTCTTGAAAAACACTATTTCGGGTGTCTTTATAAAAGAAAATATCTTCAATAACAAGACAAAATGTTTTCTTTAAATTTAGAAATTTAATCAAGATTTTACAAAATAACAATTCCCCTTCACATAATAAGGTAGAAGAAGAGCTAGAAAGCTGCTTTTGGCATTCATAAATACAGGTTATCAACAAACAGCCTGGAGGACATCTCTGGTTTTGAGGTACTCAAACTTTTATTTATTTTTTAATATATTTTTCTTTTTAAAAAAATTTTTATTGTTGTTCAAGTACAGTTATCTGCATTTTCCCACCATCACTTTCCCCTGCCCCACCATCTCCCACCTCCTACCCTCAGTCCTTCCCCGCTTTGGCTTTGTCCACGGGTCCTTTATGCACGTTCCTTGACAACTCTTCCCCTTCTTTCCCCTCTAATCCCCTTCCCCCCTCCCCCTGGTTATTACTGTCAGTTTGTTCTTTATTTCCATGTTGCTGGTTATATTTTGCTTGCTTGTTTGTTTTGTTGATTAGGTTCCACTTACAGGTGAGATCATATGGTATCTGTCTTTCACCGCCTGGCTTATTTCAATTAGCATAATGCTCTCCAGTTCCATCCATGCTGTCGCAAAGGGTAGGAGCTCCTTCTTTCCTTCTGCTGCATAGTATTCCACTGTGTAAGTGTATTTTTATGTGGTTTTAGTTATTTATTTATTTTTAGAGAGAGAGAAGGGAATGAAGGGAGAGACAGAAACATCGATGTGAGAGAGAAACACTGGTTGCCTTCTGTATGCACCCTGGCCAAGGGCCAAACCTGCAACCTAGGGCTGTGCCTTGATGGGAAATCGAACTCGCAACCTTTGGGTCCATGGGATGACATCCAACCAACTAAACCATACCGGCCAGGGTTTTTATGTAGTTTTAATGAGTACAAAAAATACATGTGCACGTAGCATAAACACTTTACCCCATAAAATATAAATTATCTGAAATCTTTTTTTTCAGGCATGTATCAAGCTATGTCTATAAATAAACTGCTAAGAGCAAAGGGCTCCAGTTGTTGAGTTTATGCCCGGGCAAAAGGTGTACTGGAAAAAGCGAGATATGGCATTTGGTCAATTGAATTTACTGGTAGAAGATACTGAGATGGAGTTTGGGGTGTCAGAAGTTTATTAGGGATCAACATCTCTGAAGGAAAGGGAAAGTAGGATTGAACAGAGAGAGAAGTCAAATTGCCATGCAAACCTCCCAAAGCCTTGCCAACCAGGCAGAGAGTTCTGGAGTACTGTCAGTGACCCACATTGGGTGGAAATGGCTGGGCCTTTATACCCCTGTCTTAGTCAGTCACCAGACATGGGTTGCCAGGGGAAGAGTATAATCTGGGACAGAGTGGCTCTCCACAGATAAGGCAGAACCTGAAAGAAATAACAACCGGAGACTCTCTGCTGATTTTACTTTTTGTTGTTGTTGAGCAGCAAGTCCTTCCTTGAGTGAGACCTGTTTCGTGCATCTTTGAATCTGCCACTGTCCATCCATTGCACCCCTCCTTCTGGATTCCTTCCAGCACCTCTTCCAGAGGTCTTCGAAGAGTGTTGTTAGTGGGACTAACTACAGTCCCCACCTCTGCTGCTGGTCTTGGGCTGCAAATTGACAGCGTCTTCTTCCTTCACTAACCACTCAGACTAGGCCACTGTCACCCTTAGCTACTGCCCTCTGGTGGCCTCAGTAGCTTACTGGCTGGCTTGACGTAGACCCTCATTTTGAAGGGACTGGGCTCCTGGTCATGATGCCCTTCTCAAGCTGCGGCTGCTGTACCTGTCTCTGTACAGTCACCATTGGGTAAGGGAGTACTAACATATGCCCAAGTGGCAACGTCTTTCCACGCATATTTCACCATACCCCATTGTGTAACAGAGTGTTGTCTATTTGCCTCCTCCTGATAATTAGGGTCAATTTCCCCTGCCAAGTCACTGACCCCTCTTCTGGCCTGATGGTCCCTGGACACAAGGGGCCCAAAGTGCCCAGGCAGAAACTGTAGCTCTTGCTGTTTATCCACGAAAGATGTGTTCCCCTTTGGACTCCATTCCTCCAGTTCTGTAGCCGTAGGGATGGTAAGCACAAAGTTTCTGTATTAGTCAGGATCCAATCAGAGAAGTAGAGCCATTAAAGGATTTTATTTGTATATCTATATCATCTATACCTTTTTATTTAACATCTGTCAACGTATCAACATAGAAATCATAGATTTCACCTTACTCATTTATGGGAGCTGGTTAAACAGTCTCTGTAACATTTATATCTAAAGCCAGAGCTTAAAGTCTTCAGGGCAGTCAGGAGGGGACAATAAATATAAAATTGGGAGAACAAGGACAAACAAGAACCCAGAAGCATGAACTGGAACCCAGGGGGATGAACTGAAGTCTACATCAGTCTCTTATCTCCAACTTCAATGATGTGACTCTCCTGCAGGAGAAGTTGGTGTTCTTTGCCTGTAACTGCACACACCTGGCCCTGGTCTAGGAACCTGAGAAGCTGAGGGGGTGTTGAGGGGAGGGTAGAACAGCGGTTGTGGCCCAGTAGTTGCCCCACACCGGTGAGGTGTGCCAGTACGTGACAATATACATGAGCTGCAACTACATTCGGCTCCTCTGCACTGAATTTCCAACATAGAAACTATATGCTGGACTGTGGCTTCATCAAGGCCTGCCAAATCTGGGAAACAGCTCACAAGTAAAAGAATTCTGGGAAATGTAGTTCCGTCTAGGCATACTGTCATATCGCAAACCTACCACAGTTCCTCAGTGAGTCATTGGGAGTGATGGTAATTGGAATCAGTTTTGCTTCCACCCTTTGATTCCCAGGCTATGTACTCTTCCATCCGAGAACTCAGTGCCGTATAAAATTCTTTGATTCAGTGCCTACATTTCATCCTGGAAGATGCACTCCATTCTCGAAAAGTATTGCTTATTTGCCTAAATTTCTGAATGATATTATTGCTGGGTAAAGAATTTATGCTTGATTTTTTCCCTTTGGCCATTTAAATGTGGCTTCACTGTTTTCTTACATGCATTGTTCCTTTCTACATAATATTTTTCCTCGCTGCTGTTACTTGTTTTAAGTAATTTTATTATGATGTGCCTTGATGTCGTTTTCTTCATGTTTCTGGTATTTGAGGCTCATTGAGATTCTTGGATCTGTGGGTTTATAGTTATTTTTTGGTTATAGTTGTATCTCTAAATATTCTCTCTGTCATCTCTCTATCTGAAATTGTGCTTTCGGATGGCTATTACAATGTTCTGTCAGACCAGCAGTCTCTGGATGGTGTGGTATGTAATATGGCCAGCAGACTCCATGGTCCTGGGCCCTCTCTTGTAACCTCTTGCTCTAAAAGTTGGTCTTCTTGACATAACATAATGTTATATGAGATCCCATGATAGTGGACCAAATACTTCCTAAGTCTTGAGAAAGAGGCCCTGGCTGAGGCCCTGCAAGTAAAGGACAAACTTTTTAAAAGCTGAACCCATACTTAAAATGTGTCTATTCCTATGAGAATAAACCATTGGTCTTTTCTGGACTGAAGGGGCATAGTGTTGTGAACTTGCCATCAAGTTGCCAATTGGTCTTCTTGAGGAATGGTGCCATATTGGGGGCTCTGTGTTGGTCTCTGTCCTTGGTAGTTTGAACATTGTGCAGTAGCAATAGCTATACTGGCCTTAAGTGCCAGTCCATCCCGTTGGGTCCATGCATAGCCTCTATCTCTGCCACTGTGCCCATCATCATGCCATCACTGGGGTGGCCAATGACAAAGGCTAGCTGATGTTAACTGTCCAGATTATTTTGTCCACTTAGTTTTTCAGTGCTTCCCCTGAGCTATATGCTCTCCGGTGGGTATTAACATATGCAAAGATCTTCATGCTTACAGGCCACTTTCACATGTCCATCCACATGTCTCTGCCTCAGATCTTCTTCTTGTCAATCATCCAGTCTCTTTTGTTCCAAACAACAAGCTAGCCAGGACATTAACCTCTGATCATAAATTCATAAATATTTTTAACCTTGAACCACTTCTCTTTCCACTCAAAATGGGTGATCAAGTGTATCACCCAAAACTCTGCCCATTGGGAGAATTTTCACTTGGCACTGTCTTTCAAGCCCCCCATTCCCTAAGTGGGGCTATAAATCAGCCACTGTCAATTTTTGGCTTGCACCCTCATATTGACCCAATCCATCCATAAACCAATATTTTTCCTCCTGCTTCAGTGGATTTGATGGGGTCCCCATAAAGCCGTAGGCACGAACTAAGGAAGGTGCACTTATATGACAGTGGTACTTGCCATGGGCCTCTGAGCTACCTGACCTTGAAGTTTCCTTGTGCCGTTTAGTCCTATTCATGATCACTCCTGGATACCCTCCATTTCATCTTTTGCTAGATTGTTGCTGGGTCCCCCTGACCTTATGATTTAGTGGATCTGAGGGGACCCAGTTCATGATAGGTTGTTCTAATTGCATGGTTATTTCGTGCCCCGTGGTCACCAGGGCCCAGACATATATCAGAAGTTGTTTTTCAAAGGCATATGATTCTCTTATGCATTGGCATGGCCTTGCTCTAGAACCCCATGAGCTTGCATTGTGATTCTGCCACAGGGTTTTGCCATAGATTTCAAACTGTATCTTTTTCCACCACTGACACTTCCAATTTAATATGATCTGCCCTATTGTATGGGCCAGGTGGCAGGTAAGCTTGCATGACAGCCCGAACCTGTTGCAGAGCCCTTTGATTCTCTGGGACCCAGTCATAGCTGGCAGCCTTCCCTGTGGCCTGGCATAAGAGATGGAGTAGAGTCCCTAAGTGTGGGACATGCTGCCTCTAGCGCCCAACAGAGCCTACTAGATATTATGATTCCTTCTTTGTAGCAAGTGGTGGGATGTGCAAAATGTTGTCTTTTAGTGTAAAGGAAATGTCCCACCATACTCCTGACCACTGGACCTCTAAAAATTGTATGGATCTGGTAAGCCTCTGAATCTTTGTGGGGTTTTATCTCCCATCATCGCGAATACATATGTCTTACCAAGAGGTGGCACACCCACTACCTCTTGCTCTTCTGGTCTGATCAATAAAATGTCATGAATGTAATAAGTTAATATGATGTTCTTCAGGATGTCCAGATAATTCTGATCTCTTCAGACTAAATTATGACAGAGTGTAGGGGAGTTAATATGGCCTTGGGACAAAACTATAAATTTATATTATTTCCTATTCCATTTGAATGCTAACTATTTCTTCTTCTCTTTTCTGATTGGGACAGAAACTAAAGTATTTGCCAAATCAATGGCCATAAACATGTGTTTGAGGTTATATTAATCTGCTTCCACAAAGGTACTGCACCTAGCACAGCAGCTGTGATTGGAGCTACTATTTGGCTGAGATAGTCTATAGTCATCTCCCATCTGGCACAAGACTGGTAAATTAAGTGGAGATATGTTAAGAATTACCACCCTGCATCCTTTCAATCCTTAAGGGTGGTGCTAATCTCCACCCCTGCCCTGATGTGATGATATACTATCTTGGCCAGGGCAGGTATTAGTCGTGGTGGTGGTGGTGGTTTAGTATCAGAGGCTTCAACTTGGCCTTCTCTACTGTGATAGCTCTTATCTCATTGGCAAAATACACAAAACAGTACACTTAGGGATGGGTGTTGACATCAGAGTTCTTGCATCCAGTGAATCTCCTAGAAGCTGGATCTTGGCCAGGAGTCCATTAAATGATCTGGTCCTCATATGTTCCCATTCTCATGATGATGTTTTGGGTCTCCAGGTATCTATGTCAACTCAGAACCTATATTCGATAGTTCTCAGAATATCTGTGTGTGCCCCTTCTCCAATGCACAGTTACATAAAAAAATGGCCACAGGTCTGTTTGCAGAAGGAGAGAAGAATCACTACAGTGTATATTTTTTGTGTAATTGCAGGGTCCTTTCTTCGAGGGACCCAGCCGCCTCTTCTATCAGTGAGTTCTGGGTTTAAAAACTGTCTAGAGTCTGGGAACTAGACAGCGGATCATAACTTTTTATTGAAACGATTGTCCTCAGACTCCCAGATTTTTTCTGCTATAACAGGATGAGTAGTACCCATTTCAGTTGCCCATAAATTTCGCCCCTAGGGGGTGCCATGTCATACTAATCATCTCCATAACTCTGTGGGTCAGGCCCCTTGGCTGCCACATAAACTTTGTCTTAAACTAATTTCAAGCTTTCAGCTTATGGAAATTAAGCACCACCATTTGACCTCCGTTGTTTTGGGTCTTACCTTCTACACTGCTATCAGTGAGTTAAGTTTATAATACTTTTCTCTACTGTCAGTCCTGGACTTCAGAGGAGGTCAATGCTGAACTTTTGAGTGATACTGGTGTCCCTCTTACCAGTGTGTTCCTTATGGTCTTGTTAAATAGTGTGCCCCGTGTATCTTCCCATCATGGAGTGCAGTCTTCTGGTGTGTCTTGTGGCTGTACATGGTGATATCCGTTCCAGCATGCCCATCCACTTCCCTGAGCCTTCTAATCTCATTCTCAATTTTTTGCCACAGCAATTCTGACACTTCAACTCCAGTCAGCATAACTATCACACTTTCCTTCTAGGAACCAACCTAGCAGAACCCTTTTCTGGGATCCTTTAACAGAGTGTTAAATCCCGTCTCTCAGGAAAGCACTCAATAAACTGAATAACTTATTGAGTACATCTGTCTCTACCTTGTAAGCACCCAATCCACTTTTGCCTATATTCCTCTTTCTCCTGCTGGTATAAACCAGCTACTTCTTGCAGCTTCTTTGGAGTGCAATCCATTTCCTCTCCTATCAGGACTAGCATATCCCCAACTGGGTTATCCTTAGACTTACCCCAACTATCAGACTAATATCCAGAAAAGGAGGTGAGAGTCAGTCCTGAGAGGGAGCACATGTTGCCTTGTGAGGGGAGGCTGCTCCATGGTCTTCCAGCATCAGGGTGGGAGCGTATTAGCTCTTAATAGGGATGCAGAGCTTCATGTCTACTAACTCAGAAGGTTCAGGGAAATCTGGAGTCAAAATCTCTGATTCTCACTTAGAAGACTGCATCCATGCATCAGGATGCCAGATTTACCCACCCAAGGGCCTCGTCTTGGTTGGGTGTTGAACCTTAGTTGAAGTTCAGCTACTCTATTGAAGTCCAGGGCTTGATTCTCAGAGTTCTAAGCCCTCCTCACATAGGAGATGAGAGCTCTTTTGTATTTAACCAAAAGGAGCTTCTTGCCTTTCACACCTGGCTCTCAATTTCCTGTACCCTTATGAGTTCATTAAAGCTATAGTCATTTGATCTTGTTAGCCATTTAGTTAACATTCTGTCCTATACTCCTTTTTTATATTATTTGAATAGAATACGGACATTATTTTGAATTTATTAGTTTTAGAGTATACAATGTGATGATTGAATATATGTATACACTATGAGATAATTACCACAATCAACTAACACATCAATGACCTCACAGAGTTACCTTTCGTGTATGTGTATAGTGAGAACACTTAAGGCCTATCCTTTTAGCAAATTTCAAATATACAACACAGTATTATTAACTATAGTCACCATGCTGTGTATTAGATCCCCAGAACTTATTCACCTATTACTGAAAATTTTGTACCGTTTAACTAACATCTCCCCATTCTCATTTCCCCCATCCCCTATCTCCTGGCAACCACTATTCTACCCTCTGCTTCTAAGAATTTGGCTTTTTAAGATCACATATATAAGGGAGATCATACAGTATTAGTGTTTCTGTGCCTGCCTAGATTATTTCACTTAGCATACTGTCCTCTGGGTTCATCCATGTTGTCACAAACTACAGGATTTCCATATATTTTTTATAGCTAAATAATATTCCATTACACACACATGCATGCACACTTATTCATATTCTTTATCCACTCATCCATTGATGGACATTAAGGTTGTTCCCATATATTGGCTATTGTGAATAATGCTGCGTTGAACATGAGAGTGTAGGTATCTTTTTGACATTACCAATTTCATTGTCTTTGGATATATATCCAGATGTCAGATCGCTGAATCATAAGACTGTTCTACCTTTATCTTTGTAAGGGCCCTCCATACTGTTTTCCACAGTGGCTGTACTAATTTACATTCCTACTGAGAGTGCACAAGAGTTTCCTTGTCTCAACACCTTCACCAATACTTGTTATCTCTTGTGTTTTTGATAATAGTCATACTAACAAGGGTGAGGTGATATCTCACTGTGGCTTTGATTTACATTTCCCTGATGGTTAGCGATGTTAAGCATCCTTTTATATGTCTGTTCGCCATTCGTATGTCTTTGGAAAAATACCTATCCAGGACCCCTGCACACTCTTTAATTGGGTTATTTGTTTTTTGTAATTGAGTTGTATGAGCTCCTTATATGTTTTGGATATTCATCCCTTATCAGATATATGGTTTGCAAATATTTTCTCCCATCCTGTATGTTGCTTTTTCATTTTGTTGATTGTTTCCTTTGCTGTTAAAAAAGAAAAGCTTTTGAGTTTGAAGTAATCCCACCTGATCATTTTTGTTTTTGTTGCCTGTACTTGAGAAGTGAGAAAATTATTGCCAAGACCAATAACAAGGAGACACCCCCCTGCATTTTCTTCCAGGAGTTTTATGGTTTCAGTTCTTGCATTTAAATGCTTAATCCATTTTTAGTTATTTTCTCTGTATAGGGTAAGATAAGGGTCTAATTTCATTCTTTTGCATGTAGATACCCAGGTTTTCCAACACCATTTTGTAGTTTTGACACCCTTGTCAAAGATTAGTTGACCTATACGTGTGGATTTATTTCTGGATGCTGTATTCTGTTCTATTGATCTAAGTATACCTGTTTTAATACCAGTATCACCCTATTTTGATTGCTTTGTAATACAGTTTCAAATCAGAAAGCATGATGCCTCTAGCTTTACTCTTCTTTCTCAAGATTGCTTTGGCTATTCAGAGTCTTTTGTGGTTCAATACAAATTTTAGAATTGTTTCTTTCTATTTAAAAAAATGCCATTGGAAATTTGATATTTTTGCCATTGCCATAGGAGATTGTATTAAATCTGTAGATTGCTTTCAGTAATATTGACATTTTTTAAAGATTTTATTTATTTTTACAGAAGGGGTAAGAGAGGGAGAGAAACAGGGATGTGTTCCCTCTCACATGCCCCTAGGCCCCTAGGGGGCCAGGCCTGTCCCCTGACTGGGAATCCAATCTGTGACCTTTTGGTTTACATGCTGGCACTCAATCCACTGAGCCACAGCAGCCAGGGCAGTAATATGGAATTATAACAATAGTAATTATTCCAATCCATAAACATGAGTTATCTTTCCATTTATTTGTGTCTTTTTAAATTTCTTTCATCAATATCTTATAGTTTTCCATGTATATATCTTTCATCTCCTTGGTTAAATTTATTCCTATGTATTTTATGCTATTTAAATTTCTTTAATTTTTAAAAGTATTTCCTTTGTTTTCTTTTCTTCTTTTATTTTTATTAAATTTATCAGGGTGACATTGGCTAATGAAATTATATAGGTTTCAGGAGTACAATTCTATAATGCATTATGATGTATTTTGTTATTTTTTGATGCTATGGTAAATGGAATTGTTTTCTTATTTTGATAGTTCATTGTTATTTTTAAAATGCAATTGATTTTTATATGTTGATGTTGTATCCTAAAACTTTACTGAATTAATGTATTTTTTAAATTATATTTGATTATTTATGCTATTACAGTTGTCCCCACTTTTTCCTCCTTTGCCTGCTTCTACCCAGCAACCCCCTCAGGCCATCTCCACACTGTGTTCATGTCCATGGGTCATGCATAAATGTTCTTTGGTTAATCTGTTCACCTTCCTTCAGTTAGTCCCCCCTCCCTCTCCCACTCTGACAGCTGTCAGTCTGTTCTAGGTATCTATGCCTCTGTTTCCACTTTGTTCATTAGTTTATTTTGTTCACTAGATTCCACATATAAGTGAGACCATATGGCATTTGTTTTTCACTCTCTAGCTTATTTCACTTAGCACATATTCTCCAGGTCAATCCATGCTGTTGCAAAAAGTAAACATCCTTTCTGTTTTACTGCTGTGTAGTATTTCATTGTGTAAATGTACCATAGCTTTTTTATCCATTCATCTACTGATGGGTAATTAGGCTGTTTCCAGATCTCAGCTATTGTAACTAACACTGCTATGAACATAGGGGTACATATATTCTTTTGAATTGGTGTTTTGGGATTGTTAGGATTGTTGGGTGTGCTGAGATTCCAGAAGTGGAATCACGGGATCAAAAGGCAGTTCCATTTTTAATTTTTTGAGGATACTTCATGCTGTTTTCCATAGTGGTTACACAACTCTGCATTTCTACCAAGAGTGCACTGGGGTTCCCTTTTCTCCACAACCTCATTAGAGCTTGTTTTTTGTTGATTTATTGATGGTAGCCATTCTGGCAGGTATGAGGTGATACCTCATTATGGTTTTAATTTCCATCTCTCTGATGATTGCTGATGTTGAGCATTTTTCATTAGTCTATGGGCTCTCTGTATGTACTCTTTGGAGAATTGTCTATTCAAGCCCTTTGCCCATTTTTTAATTGGGTTATTTGTCTTCCTGGTTTTGAGTTGTATAAGTTCTTTATGTATTTTGGAAATTAAACCCTTACGAGATGTATCATTGGAGGATATGTTCTCTGATACCTTGGGTTCTTTTCCCATTTTTTGGTGGTTCTTTTGCTGTGTAAAAGCTTTTTAGTTTGATGTAGTCCCACTTGTTTATTTTTTTCTTTGCTTTTCTTGTCCAAGGAAATATATTGGCATTTCTCTTCTGAGAAATGTCTGAGATTTTACTGCTTATGTTTTCTTCTAGTATTTTTATGATTTTGTGACTTACATTTGTCTTTTATTCATTTTGAGTTTATTCTTGTGTGTGATGTAAGCTGGTGGTCTAGTTTCATTTTTTTTTTATGTACCAGTCCAGTTTTCTCAACACCATTTATTGAAGAGACTATCTTTACTCCATTGTATGCTCTTGCCTCCTTTATCAAATATTAATTGACCATAAAGACATGGGTTCATTCCTAGGCTCTCTGTATTGTTCTATTAATCTATATTCCTGTTCTTATGCTGGTACCAGGCCATCTTTATTAAAATGACCTTTTAGTATAGTTTGATATCAGGCATTGTGATTCTTCCAACTTTGTTCTTCTTTCTCAATATTGATGAGGTTATTTGGCATCTTATTTGGTTCCAGGTAGATTTTTGGAATATTTGTTCTAGATCTGTGAAATATGTCGTTGGTATTTTAATAGGAATTGCATTGAATGTATATATTGATTTGGGTAGTATGGACATTTTTATTATGTTAATTCTTCCAATCCATGAACATGGTATATGCCTCCACTTATTTGTATCTTCCTTAATTTCTTTCACCAGTTTCTGTAGTTTTCTGAGTACAGATCGTTTACCTCCTTGATTAAGTTTATTCCTAGGTACCTTATGTTTTTGTTTTTGTTGTTGTTGTTGTTACAATAGTAAATGGGATTGTTTTCTTTGTTTCCCTTTCTGATGGTCTACCATTGGTGTATAAAAATGCAATCAATTTCTGAGCATTGATTTTGTATCCTGTTACTTTGCCAAATTCATTTATTAGGTCAAATAGTTTTTTTGGTGGAGTCTTCAGGGCTTTTTATGTGCAATATCATGTCATTTGTGAATAATGACAGTTTTATTTCCTCCTTTCCAATTTGGATGCCTTTTATTTCTTCTTCTTGTCTGATTGCTGTGACTAGGACTTCCAGTACTATGTTGAATAAGAGTGGTGAAAAGCAGTTTCCTGATCTTAAGGGAACTGCTTTTACTTTTTGCGCATTGAGTATGAGGTTGGCTGTATATTTCCCATATAAGACCTTTATTATGTTGAGGTATGGCCCCTCTATTCCAACTTGGCTGAGAGTTTTTATCAGGAATGGGTGCTGGATTTTATCAAATGCTTTTTAGGCATCTAATGGTATGATCATATGATTTTTATATTTCATTTTGTTTATGTGATGTATCACATGTATTGATTTGTGAATATTGTACCAACCTTGCATCCCTGGGATAAATCCCACTTGATCATGGTGTATGATGTTTTCAATGTATTGCTGGATCTGGTTTGCTAATATTTTATTGAGGATTTTAACATCTGTGTTCATTAGGGATATTTCCTATAATTTTCTTTATTTGTTGTCTTTACCTGGTTTTGGAATTAGTCTAATACTGGCCCTGTGAAAGAGCTTGGAAGACTTCCTTCCTCTTGAATTTTTGGAACAGTTTGAGAAGAATAGGAGTTCTTCTTTGAATGATTGGTAATATTTGCCTATGAGGCCATCCAGTCCAGTACTTTTATTTGCTGGGATTTTAAATCATTGCTTCAATTCATGAGTTGCTATTGGTCTTTTCAGGTTTTCTGATTTTCCTGATTTAGCTTTGGAAGATTGTATGTTTCTAGAAATGTATCCATTCCATCCAGGTCATTCAATTTCTTGGCATTTAGTTATCCATAGCATTTTCTTACCATATTTTGTATTTCTGTGATATCAGTTACTTCTTTTCTTTCATTTCTGATTTTATTTATTTGGATCCTGTCTTTTTCTTGATGAGACTGGTTAAAGGTTCGTCAATCTTGTTTATCTTTTCAAAGAACCAGCTCCTGGCATTTTTTATCTTTTTTTTTTGTTTTTTGTTTTCTTTGTTTTTTTTTAGTTCCTATGTCATTCATTTCTGCTCTGATCTTGATTATTTCTTTTTTCTACTTACTCTGGGTTTTGTTTGTTGTTGTTTTTCTAGCTCTTTTAGGTGTGGGTTTAGATTGTTTATTTGAGATTTCTCTTGCTTCTTGAGGTTGGCCCATAGTGCTATGAAGTTCCCTGTCAGGACTGCCTTTGCTGTGTCCCATAGATTTGGGATTACTGTGTGTTCATTTTTATTTGTTTCCAGGTAATTTTTGTTTTCTTCCTTGATCTCATTGATAATCCATTCATTATTTATAAACGTGCTATTTAGCCTCCATGTATTTGAATGTTCTGAGTTTTTTTAATTGAGGTCGACTTCTACTTTCATGCTATTATGATCTGAGAAAATGCTCGATATGATTTCAATCTTCTTGAATTTGTTAAGAGTTATTTTGTGTCCTAACATGTGGTCTATCTTTGAGAATATTCTGGGTACATCTGAGAAGAATGTATATTCTGCTGCTTTGGGATGTATCGTTCTGTAAATATCAATTAAATCCATTAAATCTATTGTATCATTTAAGCTCACTGTTTCCTGATATCCTGTCTGAAAGATGTATCCATTGATGAAAATGGGGTGTTAAAATCACTTACTATGACTGTATTGCTCTGTCTCTTCCTTAAAGTCCACCAAGATTTTCTTTATATACTCAGATGTTCCTTATATTCATTTTTTAATTCTAACAGTGTTTTTTGGTGGAGTCTTTAGGGTTTTCTATACATGAGATCATGGCATCTGCAAACAAAAACAACTTAACTTCTTCCTTACTGATTTGGATGTCTTTAATTTCTATTTCTTGCCTAATCACTCTGGCTAAGACTTCTAGTACTATGTTGCATAGAAGTGGTAAGAGTGGGTACCCTTGTCTTGCTCCTGATCTTAAAGGAAAAGCTTTCATCTTTTCACCATTGTATATGATGTTAGCTGTGGGCCTTTTACACATTGAGGTATCCTCCTTCTTTACGTATTTTGTTATAAGTTTTTATTATGAAAACATCTTGAATTTTGTCAAATTCTTTTTCTGCATTTATGGGGATGATCATATGGTTTTTATCCTTCATTCTGTTACTGTTGTGTACCACATTTATTGATTTGCATATGCTGAACCATCCTTGCATCCCAGGGACAAATCCCATTTGATCATGAAGTATGATCCTTTTAGAGTGTTATTGAATTTGGTTTGCTGGTATTTTATTGAAGATTTTTGCATCTATGTTCATTGGGAATATTGGTCTGTAATTTTCTATTCCCTTTATTTCAAATACCTTATATGTTACACCAACTAGTAAGTTTCCAATGTCTCTGGTGCAAGTTTTTTTATGTTTTTTAATTTATTAATTTTAAAGAGAGAAGACAGTGTGCACATGCTTACTCGTTTATTGTTCCACCTATTTATGCATTTATTAGTTGATTTTTGTAAATCCTTACCCAAGGATATGTTTATTGCTTGGGGGCGGAGAGCGAGAGAGAGAGAGAGAGAGAGAGAAACACTGATGTAGAGAGAAACAGCAATCGATTGCCTCTCACATGCACCCTGACCAGAGATCGAACCAGCAACCTAGGCATGTGACCTGACTGGGAATTGAACCCACAACTTTTGATTTAGGGATGATGTTCCAACCAACTGAGTCACCTGGCCAGGGCTCATTGATTGATTCTTGTATGTACCCTGACTGGGGTTCAAACCCACTATGCTGATGTAGTGAGATGACACGCTAACCAACTGAGCTACCCAGCCAGGGCTGCAGTGAAAGTTTTAATAATTTGGCTGCCAATTGGTGCCAGAAGCTTGCTGTACTCTACCTACCACTAGTGAGGGGGTTCTCATTGCACTGAGATGTGAGTGATCCAACCCCAAAAGTTCATCTTATTGGCTGTTTTCTCAGACCATTCTCAATCCCAAATGTCAAAGATTGGGTTCTCTAGAAGCAGATATAGAGTTGGAGTTTGGGGTGCAAGATATTTACAAGGGATAAACATTTGTTAAAGGAAAGGAAAAGAAGCAGTATTGGGCAGAGGGAGAAGTTGAATTGCTAAGCAGGTCCAACAAAGCCTTTGGCAACCCAGTAAGGAAATGTGAAGCAAATAATAACCATGAAACTCCCCTGTATCATGCCAAAATGGCTATGCTTTTATAACCCTGCCTCTCAGTGACCAGATGCAGGCTATCCTAGAAAAGGTATGACCTGGTAGCAAGGTGACTTTCTATAGCTATGGAAGGAGCTGGCAGCTGGAGGCTGTTTGCTGACCCAACTCTCCAGAGCTGGGCAGCATGTCCTTTCTTGAAGAGGGAGTAGGGCGGACTTCTCTGTGTCTACTACAGTTAGAAGATGAGAATCTGAATCCTGACTCACTCATTTGCTATGTGACACTGGACAAAGTGCTCTACATTACTGAATCTATATGGAGATACTTCCCTCATGGGGTAGCTAGAAGAAGCTTAAATGAAGCAATTTGCACATATCAGCATTTTATAAATGCTAAGATATTTTATAAATGCATATTTTATTGTATAGAAAGTCCACATTAATTGGGATTCATAGTTTTTCCTTTTCTTTGCCCTACTTCCAGTTCTTTCAGCCTTCTAAATTAAAACAAGTGATGCATTAGACAAAGTCTTTGCATTTTTTATATATTGTTTTATTTAATATTCATTCATATGAAGACATGTGTTTGACTTATATTTGAATATCCAATAGTGCCTAATACAGGGCTTGGCATCCAATAAATACATATTTGTTCAATGAATGAATGAACAGGAATGATTGTCCCTACATTTAGAAGAAAAAATAAAATGTTATCAGCAATCAATAATTATCTGGAAAATTGTATTAAGTGCTAAATCTAGAATATTCGATCTTCATAATATAGCTATATTAGTAGACTAGCAGGTTAGGAAATCCTTTAGACTGAATATGCCATTTCCAGTAGGCTGAGAATTTCCCACCAGATGAGACCTGCACAGTCTGAGACAACATCATTTACTTCCTTTCAACAGGTGCAGATTGTTATCAAGATTTACCTGATGACTGTACTATCAGTTTCATTCAAGCAAGCCCTTCTTTAGGAACACAATGCTTCTTATTCTCCTATAAGGATCAAATGTGACAATATACACAAGAAGTTTTCTAAAGGGCTGTGCACATGTCTTCATTTCCATTAATATTTTTTTCTGTCTGATCATTCCCTGCTTGAAAGGTAATTTCAAGCTACTGTAAAGAAGTCTTATTTTTAAGGCCTTGCTTGTAAGTGTCACTTTATCTCTGAAGGCTGGAGTTTAAGTAATTTCCTCTTTCTTTCCTGCCAAACAATAAGCCACTTGACTATCACAGTACAGATATTCAATATTTGTTGAATGATTGAGTGCTGGCCTGCGAACCAAAGGGTCGCCGGTTCGATTCCCAGTCTGGGCACATGCTTGGGTTGCTGGCCAGGTCCCCAGCTGGGGGCGCGCGAGAGGCAACCACACATTGATGTTTCTCTCCCTCTCTTTCTCCCTCCCTTCCCCACTCTAAAAATAAATTAAAAAAATATTTTTAAAAAAGGAACATTTTTAAAAAGCAGTTTAAAAAAGGAAATATTTTTTGTTGAATGGAAGGCCTCATTTGGCTCCATTCTGTTAAATGTGCTGGTACTGAGAGAAGAACTGAGTTACTTCATTTTCACTCCAGGCTTTCCCCATATTTGGTAGAACTTTCCATAGAAACTGTTTTACTTTCTTATAGTATAATTTTCAGCTTTACATATGCTTCTCTCCCTCTCTCTCTGCCATCAGTGATCATATTAATTGACAATGACTTGGTATAGAAAATTTAAATAGTCATAAATATAGACTATAACATAGCTTTTCTCTCTATATATACATAAGTACACATATATACACATATATAACTTTTCTACTTAAATTTTCTATACAAATTCATTGTCATGGTCATTGATGGTATAAAGTTTGACCAATACATTTAAAAATCTGCAGTCTTGGACCCCTCCCTCCAAACTGAGTAATTAATAATGTCATAACTTGCATGTATAAAAGGTACAGGGAATAAGAATAATAGGGCCCTGGCTACTCAGTGGATTGAGTGCCAAACTGCAAAGCAAGGGGTTGCTGGTTCAATTCCCAGGCAGGGCACGTGCCTGGGCTGTGGGCCAGGTCCCCAGTGGGGGATGCTTGAGAGGCAACCATACATTGATGTTTGTCTCCCTCTCTTTCTCCCTCCTGTCCCCTCTCTCTAAAAATAAATAAATAAAATCTTTTTTAAAAAGAAGCATAATAGGTAGGCACAAGATAGGCAGGAGGAGGTTAAGAATAGTATAGGAAATGGAACTTATATGTACAACCCACGGACATGAACTAAGCCGGGGGGAATGCTGGAGGGTAGGGAGGGTTCAGGGAGGAGGGGAATAAAGGGGAAAAATTGGGACAGCTGTAATAGCATAATCAATAAAATATACTTTAAAAAAAAGAAAGGTTCACTCGGCAGCTCTTTACAAGTTGGATTTACTAGGGAAGTGGAGGGTAGAACAGGAGAGATGGTAGAGAGACCCACTGGGAAGTTATAATAATCCGTGAGTAGGATCCTGACTAAAGTAGGTAGTAGGAATAGAGAGGAAGAGCTAAATCAGAGATTTTATAAAGGAATAAACTGGCATGACTTCAGTGGGTGGGCATGGAGAATCCTAACAGTAGATGAAAATTTCAAGGACGCATATAATGAAAAAGTTACTTAACCTCACCATTGCCTTCCATCCTCTGCCTAACACTGCAGTGAGTTGGATTAAATGAATGACTATATAGCGTTAGTATAGCAGTGCATGTAAAACACCTGCCAGTTGCAGACAGAGCCTTTTCAGGTAATTATATGTTCAAGTGAATGAGTGTTACTTAAGGGGAATAGTCATGCTTGATGATGGTGAGTTATCTTGTGACAAGTTGCTATAGTGTAAATCAGGGGACTTGGATCTAGACTCTTCTCTGACATTGAAAATCTATGGACTAAAATTTTGTCATCTTTAAAATAAAGAGATCACTATGCATAAAAATAAATAAATAGCATTTGAAAAAATTACATCTTAAATCAAGCACAAAAATATCTATACTACCTAATTTGAATTACAATATTTCCATTATTCTGCAGTATTTATATGTAGAATTTAATAGCTTCTGAAATCCTACTTATTTTGCTTTAATTATTGTTACCTTTGCAGAACAGTGTCACATTATAGAAGTTGTTTTGATTTTATTATGGAAAATTTTAATCATATGTGAAAGTAGACAGAATAATATTATGAACCCCCATGTACACATTACTGAGCTTCAGTAATTACCAACACATAGCCAACTTGTTTCATCTACATTCCCTCCATTCTTCACCCATCTACTATGGACAATTTTAAAGGAAAACCCAGACAGCATATGATTTCATCTACAAGTACTTTGGTTTATTTATAACGTTGAAAGGAATATTTGCTATGTCTTGTTTGTTTATTCTATTGGTGTGTATAAAAACATTAGTCCTCTTGAGAGAGATATAAAATCAAATATTCTCCACAAGGCAGCATTGGTATTTAGTCCTACATTTTTTAAAGCAGCTTAAAAAACACACACACATATTTATTATTTCAGTTTAGGGAGTCCTGGTACGGTTTAGCTGGATCCTTTTCTTCGGGGTCTCACAAGGCTGAAATCAAAGTGTTGGCTGGTGCTGGGGTCTCAACTGAGACTCAACTGGGGAAGGATCCATTTCCAAGATCTCATGGTTGCTGTCAGGACTCAGTTCCTTGTGGTCTATTGGACTGAGGGCCTCAGTTTCTTGCTGGCTGTTGTCCAGAAACTCACCTTATTTCCTTATCACATAGGCCTTCCTAATATTGCTGCTTGCTTCATCAAAGCATGCAAGCTAAGGAAACAATAGAGAGTCTGCTAGATAGAAGGGTACAATATTGCCCTGGCTGGTGTGGCTCAGTGGATTGAGTGCTGGCCTGTGAGCCAAAGGGTCGCTGGTTCAATTTCCAGGCAGGGCACATGCCTGGGTTGCAAGCATGGTCCCCTGTAGGGGGCACACAAGAGCCAACCACACATTGAGATTTCTCTCTCTCTCTTTCTCCCTCCCTTCCCCTCTCTAAAAATAAATTAGTAAAATCTTTTTTAAAAAGAAGGTACAATATTATCTAATGTAATCTTGGAAGTGACATCCCATAATGCCTGCTACATTCTACTCGTACATTCTACTGGTTAGAAGCAAGCCAGAGGTCTCCCTCACTTGAGGGGAGATGATTACACTAGGTGTGAATGCCAGGAGATGGGAATCACTGGGAGCATCTAAAAGTCAATGTGTCACACCTGTGATGCTTGAGGTTGGTTGAAAAGATTAAGGCTCAAAACAGCCTTCAGCGCTATGCTCAGACACTCAAGAGCAGGGCTCTACTAAGATTGTGTGTGGCCAAGGAGTAAACTGGGTACAACACAAAGTCTTTTGGTCAATTTCCATTAACCTGATCAGATGACCTAACAGACACCTTCCAGTCTCTTTGTGCCTATGCACATTAATACCCAAGACGAGTGCATGTGGTCAGTCCTGAGAGAGACATGCCTCAACCCATTTGGGCTGGTTGAGTTTGTACCTGTCTTAGTCCATTTGGGCTGCTATAACAAAATACCACAGACCATGTAGCTTATAAACAACAAATTTATTTCTCATACTTCTGGAGGCTGGAAGTCCAAGATGAAAGTGCCAGCATGGTCATATTCTGATGAAAGCCTTCTTCTAGATTGCAGACTGCCAACTTCTCAATGTGTCCTCACATGGTAAAAGGGCCGAAGGAATTCTCTGGAGCCATTTTTATACAGGCACTAATCTCACTCAAGGGGGTTCTGCCCTCATGGTCCAATCACCTCCCAAAGGCCTCACCTCCTAATACCATCACCTTGGGGGTTAGGATTTCAACACAAGAATTTGGGGGGGAAACACATCAGACCATGGCAGTCCTCAAACTTGACAACACCAGGTATTGTAATTACATTATTTTATAACTAAATATTACATGAATTGAATAGCTATCACTATGAAAAAGTATTTTTATAATTAAGCTTAATGCTTATAAAATTATTATTAAAAGACTCAAGTTGCTAAAACATCATTGTCAATTTAGTTTTGGTTGAGATATCTGTAAAGATGGGGAAAATATGAAAACCTAGAAATATTCTGCTCCCATGTTTCTTTGCCCATGTCTCTAAGTTCCTTTAATAATTTTAAATAAACCGAAACTGGAAATCAGATAAAGCATAAATACACCATTTAAACTAGAATGACAAGGAGAAAAACCTATCAGCATATTCACTCTTGGGGGGAAAAAAAAAAGCCTTGGTCTTACATCAATAGATTGGTGAGAAAGTGTACAGGTTTAAGGTAGAATAAAGTGCTCATGCATCTTTTTTCCTTTTTTAAGAAAATAATTTTGTAGTTGGCATTTATTGATCTCCTGTCTTGGACTTGGCTATTGACAATCTTTTTTATGCCTTGGGCATCACAGGTAAGGGCTTGTTTCCCACCTAACTTCCGTTTTGCTCTTTGTTTTTCCAGGTGGTGCCGCCCTTATTGACCCTTTGATTTACATTTCCCCAGCTCCCAGTGGTGGCGTTTCTGGCTGGATAGCTTATTTCCTTCAACCATGGGCTTAGGCAGCTGGAGATCCAGCTGATAGCCGTGTAGACCAAGTACCCTGCTTCTTCCAGCTCAAATGTTTCTCAAAGCCTGTGACAGGCTAAAATTACTGGAGCCATTTGGGTGCTTGGCAAACCATACTGTGGGCCCTACAAACACCCAAGGGTCTGAGAATAGAAGCCTGAGGGACTTTGAACTTAGCCGTGCTCACAGGCTCACCATTAGATCTGCCTTTCTGCAGGGAAGTCCCGTCAGGACTTTCAAGGCCATACAATCATATTTGACCATCTTTCTTTTCCTGATCTGTCCTAAGTGCTTCTTTTCTTTGGTAGTGGTTTTACTGAGATATAATTCACATACAATACAGTTTACCCATTTAATGTGTACAATTCAATGGTTTTTATTATATCCACAGTCATGTGACCATCACCACTATCTAATTTCATAGAATTTTCATCACCCCAAAAGGAAAGCTTGTGCCCATTAGGCAGTTGCTTCTCCTTTCTCCTCCTCCTTCCCAGCTCCTGGCAACCACCAATCTATTTTCTGTTTCTATGGGTTTGCTTATTCTAGATATTACAGATAAATGGAAACACACAGTATGTGGCCTCTTGTGTCTGTTTTCTTTCACTTAGCCTATTGTTTTCAAGATTCATTCACATTAGAGCATGTATCAGTATTTTATTCATTTTTATGGCCAAATAATACTTCCACTATATTGATATACCACTTTTGTTCATCCATTCATCTGCTGTTGGCCATTTAGATGGTTTCCACTTTTTTGGTTATTATGAATAATGCTGATATGAACATTCATGTTCAACTTTATGTAAGACATATGTTTTCATTTCTCTAGGAGTCAAATTTCTGGGTCATATGCTAACTATATGTTTAACCTGTTAATACATTCTGAATATTTAATAGAAAATTAATTTTTAATTCCTAGCATGTAAACTTTTTTACTTCATGGACTTATTCACCATCTAGTTTAATCTCACACTTGCATCCCTATTACTCATGTATTCTTTCATCATTGGTGTCTGCTTAAGGAACAAAACCAAATTTAATTATCAACCTAATCAAAAATAGAACTAGACAAGTAAAAATAACAATAACAAAGATATATTCAAATTTTGGATAATTACAAAGTGGCTATTACTATTTAATTCATACACTGTCTTCTTTGTGCTTAATTAGATTAAACATTCTTAGTCTAATCAATTTGGAAAATGATGAATAATTGAGTACACCACTTATATCTCACTAGCTTTATTTCTGATGTCATTTTAGCAAGACAGTCAAAGGAACTTGTTGTATTTTAACATTTTTAAAACTTTCTTTTTGCTTCAGTCTAGACCGCCAACCTCTTTAACTTCTTGGGCTGCTGCCTGATTGGCCCACTTTCCTGTGTTGGCCTTACAAAGACATGCTTGGGTCCCTTGCTTAAAATAGTATTTTAAATTGGAATATAAAGAAACTGGCTAAATTAGCCAACAACTGGCCTCTTCCATTCTCTTCCTACCTTTACCCCAAACTGGAAACTAACTCTCTACCCACCCCAATTCTAAAATCTCATGTTCTCCCGTAATGATAACATTCATGGCACATGGGTTTAGGTAGATGGGTTGGGGTTGGAAACTTGCAGAAGAGCAGAATTTACATTAACTATGGACCAAATGTCTCCATGGGTATTTTGACCAGGACCAAATTTCAAGGATCTTTTGATGAGGACGAAATGTCTCCATGCGTGTTGTGGACAGGACCAAATGTCCCGCAAGGTGCTAATTATCCTGTTAATTCAGGCAAAATCCTTGTCTCTTGGGTAAAATGAGAATTTTTCTGTTATATTCTCTATACTACCTAAAAGCTAGTGATTACAATGATACCATGACCCTTAGGGTTCATACCGGGAGTATAATTTGGGAGTAAAGTTTGTAAAACTTTAAACATAGTTACCATATGACCTAGAAATTCCACTTCTAAGTATACACTCAAGATAAATGAAAATACACACTCTCACAAAAACTTGTATGTAAATGTTTACAGGAACCTTATATGTAATAGCCAAATGTGAAAACAATCCAAGTGTCTATTGTTAGAGTAATGAACAAAATGTGATATATCCATACAATGTAGTGTTAATCATCCATAAAAAGAATGAAATACTGATACATGCCATAACATAGAGATGAACCTTGAAAAACATGGTATTAAGTCAAAGAAGCCAGATACAAAGGCCACATACATATTGATAATTCCATTCATTTGCATGCCCAGGATAGGCAAATCCATAGACAGAAAGGAAAGTAGAGGTCGTTGTTGCATGACCTTGTAAACAAAGCACTAAAATTTACACTTTAAAATGGTAAGAAGAATGTGAATTGCATCTTGGAAAACAAAGGGGAAGAAAAGGAGGAGGGAGAAGAAAGTACCACTACCAAGCAAATGAAATTGCTGATGTCACAGGTTCTCCTAAGGTGCCAATTATTCTCCCTATGAAGGGAAGGAGTAGGATACTGATAAAGCCAACATCTAATTGGAAATGGCTGTGCTCCAGGACCCTTCAGGACAAATTTTAATAACACTCTTTTAACAGTTACTCTAGTAACTTCTCCAGAAATGTGTGCAGTATGTCTTGCTTTCCCCAACAATTTCTGTTAAAAGCACAATAGTGTTTTTTGTTCCATGTTTTATACAAAAATGATTTGTGTAGATTTTTCTAGAAAGTTTTCCATTGCAGCAGTACTGTAGACATGCCACTGAGCTGATCATGTCTTTGATGAGAAGCTAAATCTCATACACATTGTCGGCCTATGAAAGAGGATTAATGTTGTGTCATGAAGTGATATGCTCTGATTTGTAATTTAAATGCCATCGGTTTGTGATTATGGCACTTGTTTTTACACTCAAATGGGAGAATATAAATACTTAGGTAGGTTTGTGTGTAATGATTTTGCCAACCAGTTTGCCAGTGAAAAGTTCTTCCTTCACTTGTTTGTTTTTAATGCTGCTGGGCTTCTGACCAATTCAGTAACAATTACTACACATTGTCATCTTGTCACCTGAGAGAATTTTGCAATAGTAGATTCTGAACAAATGTGCACCAAATAAATGAATGAATGATGTGCTTTTCTTGTTTATTTTTCATGGGAGGTACAGAATCATAAATAAATGCTTCATATTGTAATTCAGCCACTAAAAAATTAGGTTCACCATCATTTAAAGGAGAAGTAATGTGCCAGGAAACAGACGGACAATTAATTGCATGATGGGATCTTTTATGAACATGGATTATCTTTGTTCTCAACCAAGAGCATGGTACCAAGTAGTCCAGAAAAAAGACAGGCAAGAATGAGGGTTAGGCCACAAGAGAAGGCGTCTTCCTGTACTCATTCTCTTTACTTCCTCCTCCAAACAATGGACCTCCCTTAATTTCAATTGCTGAATGAAGGCCTCATACTGGCATGGAGTGTAGTCTCTTAAAGAACCCTCAAGACTGAGTTTATTGAGGCTAAGCTAAAACTTACTGCACTCTGTTGCCCCTTGTGGATGGAAGGGGAAATACAGCATATATCTCCTGATAAACTCATAGAAGGAACAGCTTCATTATGGAAGATGAAATAGTCAGAGGTCAAAGAGTTTTAGCAACTGTAGCAGTCAATAGAGTCAGGATCTGTGTGAAGCTTCTGGAAGTTGCTTTGATTGCTTGCTTGCAGATGATAGTGCTCAGCCCCCTGGGGCCCTTGCTCCAACCATTTTGTCTTGCCCTGTTTGTTAGACAATTTGTCAGTCCTATTTCTCTTCCCTTCTTTGGGAGTGTATTGAGAAGTCTGT
The DNA here is from genome assembly GCA_004026545.1 of Mormoops blainvillei. NCBI lineage: Eukaryota > Metazoa > Chordata > Mammalia > Chiroptera > Mormoopidae > Mormoops > Mormoops blainvillei. The sequence continues at coordinate 119,377 of PVJD01002420.1, read as the reverse complement.
AAACTCTAACCTGAACACCACCCTTACTCGGACACCAGTACCTGTTCCTGGTAATTACTCAGGGAATTATTGAGCCAACCAAAGTCTTTATGGCAAGTTCAAATTCTTTTCTTACTGCAGAGTCATCTGCTGTCTAAGATTCTAACCTGAATTTGGTACCATGCATGGATTTTTATTGTTTACCCTACAGTACCATTTGGTCCCAGACCTCTACCACTAGCAAGCTCGGATATAACTGATCCTTATCTTTCTGGCCTGGTTCACTTCTAGGCTCACTTCCCATCAAGCCTTTTGGTGTGTATGTCTTGTTTCTATCAAAAGTGGGTTCTAAGTATTGGGGTCACATCATTACTCTGCTGGCTAGCATACAACTATCAACATAGGAATTATTGAAGAAAGGAAGATATCAGGGGATTCCCCAACACTTTTCCTCCCCCCATCTCTATAAAACAGTTATCCTCATACTTAAAACTAGTGAAACCACTACACCTAACAGTGATGATAAAAATAATAATGGCTACCATTTAGTGAGTGGGTACTAGGGGCCTAGGCACGTGACATGCAGCCCTATGAGATATGTATTATTAGTCTGATTTTAATGTTGAAGGATATGAAACTCAAGAGAAAACAGTACTTGCTTTGGCCAGTGTGGCTCAGTTGGTTCAGGCATTGTCCCGTACACTGAAAGGTTGCAAGTTGAGTTCGATTCCCGGTCAGGACACATGCCAAGGTTGCGGTTTTGGTCCCCCGTTGGGGCACATATGAGAGGCAACTGATTGATGTTTCTCTCTCTCTCTCTCTCTCTCTCTCTCCACCCCCTTCCTCCTTTCTCTAAAATCAATAAAAACGTCCTTGAGGGAGGATAAAAAAAGAGAATACAATACATGCAGAGGATCACACAGCAAGTTTGTGGCAGAATGGGGATTTAAAACTAGTTGTGTCTAGCCCTGACTGGTGTGACTCGGTGGGCTGGATGCTGACCCACAAAGCAAAATGATGCAGATTAGATTCCCAGTCAGGGCACATGCCTGGATTTCGGGTTCAGTCTGGTCAGGGTCCATGCAAGAGGCCTCTGATTGATATTTCTCACATCGATGTTTCTCTCTTTCTCTTTCTCCCTCCATTCTCTCTCTAAAAATAAATAATAAAATTATTAAAATTAAAAAAAAAAACAAACTAGTTCTGTCTGTCTCCAGGGCCTTTAACTGCAGCCCACTGCTTGATCTATTTTAGAAAACCATGGGCTTTTTGTGCTATAGTCAGAAAGAGGTGAATTGGATGGGGGGAAATGGTATAATTTGACCCTTAGAATAAACATTTTATTTACTTTTACTATACTTCCTGTGACCATGATCAATTACCAACTCCAACTATAAAACAGAAAGGAAACATATGCTGCCTAAAACTAGATCTGTGTAGTGTTTCTACGGAAATGTATTTTTATACTAATCCAAATCACAGAAAATAATAAAACATGGTTTCCCTTCTCTCCCTATTATCTTTGATTCCATCTATCTTTAGTAGAATTTTCAAAAGCAACTTTTTTGGAAAGTTTATTTTGAAGTGAACCTACATACTATATAAAGTGCACAAATATTACATGCACAGCTTAGTGAATTTTCACAAAGTGAACATACCCATGTAATCACCACTGAATCAAAATAAAGAACATGACCAACATCCCAGAAGCCTGCCTCATGCCCACTCCCAGTCAATAACTGACATTCAATAATTATGACTTTGATTTCTATTATTATTGATTAATTTGCCTGTTTATATAAATGGAACCAGAAAGTATACTCCTTTATGTGGGCCTTCTTTCTTTCAACATTGTATCTGCGAAACAAATATATTATTGTTACTTGCAGCATAAATTTAAAAAATTAATATACATGTATAATGTGAGTATATATAATTATTTGGTATAAATATACTATAATATTCTCACATATTTTATAGTTGATGGGCATTTGGGCAATTTCCAATTTGGAGCTGTTCTGGATAATGCCTCTATGAACCCTCTTGTAGGTGTCTTTTGGTAGATATATGTTGTTACTTCTCTTGAGTATATACAAATATTTAGGACTGGTATTGCTAGGTAAAAAGATACACATGTGTTAAGCTTGGTAGATACTGCTAAATAGTTTTCTGAAGTGGTTGTACCACTTTTTATGACAATAAGCAGAATACAAATCAGAGTTATTCCACATACTTGTCATGCTTGCTATTGTCAGGCTTTTAAATTTTAGATTTTCTGATAGATTTGTTATATTGCCACACTGTGATTTTAATTTCAGAATCAATATGTTATGCACCTTTGCATGTTGTAATTGCCACCTGTAGATCCTATTTTTTGAACTATCTGTTCAAGTCTTTTATTCTCTAAAAATGAACTGCCTCTAACCAATATCCTGTACACCCAAATCTAATACAAAATAATATTGAATGCAAACTGTAATTGAAAAATTGAAAAAAAATAGCTGCTTTTCTTTATCTGTTTGATGTGTAGGAATTCTTTGTATAGTTATACTATGAGTCTTTTATCAGATAAATGTATCTCCAATACTGTTTCTTTATGGCTTGCTTTTCCACTATTTAAATGGTGTCTTTTGTTATACAGAAGTTTTCTTTTTTTAAAAGAAGCTTCTGCATGGCTAAAGAAAACATCAGCAAAATGAAAAGGGAACCAACTGTATGGGAAAACATATTTGTCAATGATACCTCAGACAAGGGTTTGAGTTCCAAAATATATAAAGAACTCACATGACTCCACTCCAGGAAGACAAACAATCCAATTAAAAACTGGAGAAAGGACCAGAACAGACACTTCTCCAAGGAAGACATACAGAGGACCAAGAGAAATAGGAAATGATGCTCAGCATCACTAGCCATTAGAGAGATGCAAATCAGAACCACAATGAGATACCACTTCATTCCATTTTGAATCCATTCATGGGATTATATCCTAAGAATCCCAAAATACCAGTTCAAAAGAACCTATGCACCCCAATGTTCATAGTAGCACAACTTACAATAGCCAAGTGTCGGAGGCAACCAAAGTGCCCAACAGTAAATGAGTGAGTCAAAAAACTATAGTAGATTTACACAATGGAATATTATGCAGCACAAAGAAAGAGCTACTACCCTTCAAGACAGCATGGATAGAACTGGAGAACATTATGCTAAGTGAAATAAGCCACGTGGTGAAAGACAAATACCATATGATCTCACCTATAAGTGGAAACTAATCAAGAAAAGAAGCAAGCAACCAAAATATAACCAGTAACATGAAAATAAAGAACAAACTGACAGTAACCAGTGGGGAGGGGAGGGGGATAACAGGCAGAGGGGAGAAGGGGAAGGGTCATCAAGGAACATGTATAAAGGGCCCATGGACAAAGCCAAAGAGGGGAAGGGTTGAGGGTGGGAGGTGGGGGTGGGTGGGGCAGGAGAAAGTGGTGGCGGGTAAATGGAGACAACTGTACTTGAACAACAATTAAGAAAAGAAAAACAAAGAGTTTTTTTTAATTTAATGAAGATGAACTTATTAATATTTATTCTTTTGGTTACTACTTTTACTTTCCTGTTTAAGAAATCTTTGCCTACCCCACATGAATGAAGATAGTTTCTTCTTTTGCCTTCTAGAATTTTTTTTTAATTTGGGGAATACTTTTTAAAAAGATTTTATTTATTTATTTTTAGAGAGGGGAAGGGAGTGAGAAAGAGAGGGGAGAGAGGGAGTGGTTGCCTCTTGAATGCCCCCAACTGGAGACCCTGCCCACAACCCAGTCATATGTTCTGACTGGGACTCGAACCTGTAACCCTTTGGTTCACAGACCAGCACTCAATCCACTGAGCCACACCAGCCAGGGCAAGAAGTTTTATCATTTTACATGTTACAATTTAGATCTACAATCGATCTGAAATACATATTTGTACATTGTGTGAAGTAAGGTTTCACATTTATATTTTTCTATATGGATCCCAAATAAGGTACTATTTATTGAAAAGTTCTTCCCCCCACTTATTAAAAATAGCACATTTGTCAAAAATCTGGTGGCTGAATATTTACAGATCTGTTCCTGGATTCTGTTTTCTTCCATCAGTATATTTGGCTACTGTTATATAAATACAGGTATTAACCATGTCTTCTTGATGCTTTGACATTTGAGGTCTTGCTGACACTGGAGGGACTGCCCCTTTCAGGGTTAGCTAATCCCTAGAAATAGTATAGTATTCACCTGGGAGTGGGCTGATTGGATATAATGCATTTCTGGTCAAGTGGAGCATTTCCAGGGACACTAAAGTCATCTCTGTTTTGACTTCTGGCCAAGATGGAGGCATAGGTAGATACACTTTGTCTCCTCACACAACCAAAAGAAGGACAACAACAAATTTAAAAACAAAAAGTAACCAGAACTGCCAGAAAATTGAACTGTATGGAAGTCCAACAACCAAGCAGTTAAAGAAGAAACACTCATCCAGACTGTTAGAAAGGGTGGAGACTTGCACCGGGATCAGGCAGGATGCAAGACAAGGCAAGGCTGGAGGACTGGGGTGGCATGGTAGCACCTGGTGGACTGGGTGGTCCCACATTTGCATGAGGATAAAGCAGGAGGAAAAACTGGGGAGTGAGAGAGACTGCAACCCAGGGTTCTGGCACAGGAAAAGAAAGTATCAAAATCTCTACCAGTAAAAACCTGTGGGGGTTGCGGCAGTGGGAGAAACTGCCAGTCTCACAGGAGGATTTGTTTGAGAGACCCACAGAGTCCTAGAATGTACACAAACCCACCCACCTGGGAATAAGCACCAGAAGAGCCCAATTTGCTTGCGGGTAGCAGGGGAAGTGGCTGAGAGTGGGCCACGAGCCTAGGAAGCAGCATTGTTTGCCCTCGGACCCCTCCCCCACATAAAGCACCACAAGGCAGTGATGTGGGTTGCCCCACCCTGGCGAATACCTAAGGCTCCGCCCCTCACAATGTAATAGGCGCATGGAGACAAAAAGAAATATGGCCCAAAGGAAAGAACAGATAGATCAAAGCCCGAAAATAGAACTAAGCAATGAAGAGGTAGCCAACCTAACAGATGCAGAGTTCAAAACACTGGCAATCTGGATGCGCGCAGAAATGGTTGAGTATAGTTGCAAAATGGAGGAAAAAGTGAAGGCTAAGCAAAGTGAAATAAAGCAAAATGTACAGGGAATCAAGAGTAAAGGGAAGGAAAGTGGGATTCAATCAATGATTTGGAGCAGAAAGAAGAAAGAAACGTTCAACCAGAACAGAACGAAGAAACAAGAATTCAAAAATATGAGGAGAGGCTGAGGAACCTCTGGGACAATGTTACACGTTCCAACATCCAAATAATAGGGGTGCCAGAAGGAGAAGAGGAAGAGCAAGACATTGAAAACTTATTTGAAAAGATAATGAAGGAGAACTTCCCCAATCTGACAAAGGAAATAGACTTCCAGGAAGTCCAGGAAGCTCAGAGAGTCCCAAAGACGTTGGACCCAAGCAAGCACACACCAAGGCACATCATATTACATTACCCAAGATAAAAGATAAGCGGAGAATCTTCAAAACAGCAAGAGAAAAGGAGAGAGTTACCTACAAGGGAGTTCCCATGGGATTGTCGGCTGATTTCTTGGGGGAAACCTTGCAGGCAGTAGGGGACTGGAAAGAAGTATTCAAAGTCATGAAAGAAAAGGACCTACATCCAAGATTACTCTAGCCAGAAAAACTATCATGTAAAATGGAAAGGCAGATAAAGTACTTCCCAGATAAAGTTAAAGGAGTTCATCATCACCAAGCCCTTATTAAATGAAATATTAAAGGGACTGATCTAAGAAAAAGAAGATGATCAAAACTATGAACAGTAAAATGACAACAAACTCACAACTATCAACAACCAAACCTAAAACAACAAAAACAAACTAAGCAAACTCCTAGAACAGGAACAGAATCACAGAAATGGAGATCACATAGAGGGTTATCAGTGGGGAAGGGGAGGGTGGAGAATACAGGAAAAGGTACAGGGAATAAGAAGCATAAATGGTGGGTACAAAATAGACAGGGGGAGGTTAAGAATAATACAGGAAATGGAGAAGCCAAAGAACTTATATGTACGACCCATTGACATGAACTAAGTGGGGGAATGCTGGTGGGAGCGGTATGTGCACGGCAGAGGGGAATAAAGGGGAGAAAAAATGAGACAACTGTAATAGCATAATCAATAAAATATATTTAAAAAATAGTCCTGGCTGGTGTAGCTCAGTGGATTGAGTGTTGGCTTGCGAACCAAAGGGTCCCTGGTTCGATTCCCCGGTCAGGGCATATGCCCAGGTTGTGGGCCAGGTCCACAGTAGGGGACACATAAGAGGCAACCACACATCGATGTTTCTCTGCCTCTCTTTCTCTCTCCCTTCCTCTCTACCTAAAAATAAAATAAATAAAATATTTTAAAAATAAAAGTAAAAAAGTCATCTAAGTTTTGATTTGCTGATGTGGCACCCTTGGGAGGGATGACTCCACCTTGAGCCTCAAAAGTTGTCTCAACAACAGGCCAAAGGAAAATAAACACATCATCATATCAACTGATTCAGAAAAAGCATTTGGCAAAATTCTAAACTCATTCATCATTTTAGGTTAGGGTGCTATAACAAAATGCCATTAAACTTAAACAACAGAAATTTATTTCTTACAGTTCAGGAAGCTAGGAGGTCCAAGACAAAGGTCCTGGCCAATTAGGTTCCTGATGAGGAACTTTTTCCTCGTTTGCAGATGGCTTCCTTTTCTCTGTGTCTTTACATGGTGGAGAGAGAGATCTCATGTCTCTCCCTCTTTCGTAAGGGCATTAATACCACCACGTAGGTCACACTCTCATTATTTAATCTAACTCCAATTACGTCCCAAAGACCTCACTTGAAAATACCATCAAACTGGGGTTTATGGCCTCAACGTATCAGTCTGGAAGGGACACAGACATTCAGTCCATGACACTCATGATAAAAACTCTCATCCAACTAACAACAGAGGTGAACTTCCTCAACTTGATAAAGATCATCTACAAAAGAAACAAACAAACAAACAGGCAAACACACAAAAAACAAACCCTACACCTAACATCATACTAAATGGTGAAATACTAGATGGTTTTCCCCAAGACCAAGAATAAAACAAGGATGTCTACCCTCACCACTCTTATTCAACATAGTACTGGACACCCTAGACAACACAAAAAAAGCAAGAGAAAGATATAAAATCCCTAGCCTGTGTGGTTCAGCTGGTTGAAGTGTTGCCCCATAAACCGAAAGGCCGCAGGTTCGATTCCCAGTCAGGACACATACCTACATTGTGGGTTGGGTCCTGATGAGGGTGTGTAGGAGAAAGCAACCTACCAATGTTTCTCTCTTGCATGGATGTTTCTCTCTCTCTCCCTCCCTCCCTCCCCCTTTCTCTAAAATCAGTAAGCATGTCCTCGGATGAGGATTAAAAAAAAGAAATGAAAGACGTACAGATTAGAAAGGAGGAATCAAAACTGTTCCTATTTGCAGATGTCATATTGTCTAAGTATAAAATCTCACAGAAAGCACAGAAGCAATAAGTGAATCCAGCAAGGTCAAAGGTCACCAGCACAAGATAAATACACAAATATTAATTGTATTTTTATATACAGTACTAGCAATGAGCAATTGGAAACAAAAATTAAAACACAATACCATTTCCAACCATTAAGTAAAATGAAATAATTAGGTATAATTATAACAAAACATGTATAAGATCTGTATCTAAAAACTACAAATCAGCATACGAAAAGATGTTCAACATTATTAGCCATTAGAGAAATGCAAATAGAAACCACAATGAGGTATTATTACACACCTATCAGAATGACTAAGATGAAAAATACTGATGATAGAAAATGCTGGCGAGGATGTGGAGAAACTGGATCTCTCATACATTGCTGCTGTGACTCTAAAATGGCACAGACATTCTGGGAAATAGTTTGTCAGTTTCTTATCAAATTAAACACACACTTACCATATAACCCAGCAGTTGTACTCCTGGCATTTATCCCAGATAAATGAAAATTTCTGTTCACACAAAAACCTGTACAGAATGTCTAAAAACTGGAAAGGGCCCAGAAGACCTTTAATGGGTGAGTGGTTAAACAAACTGGCATATTCATACCATGGAATAATACTCAGCAATATAAAGGTGAGGGTTTTTCATATACACAACTTGGATGCATCTCAAGGACATTATGTTGAGAGAAAATATAACCAATCTCAGAAGGTTATATACTGTATGAATCAATGTATTTAACATTTTCAAAATGACAAAATTATAAAGATAGAGAACAGATTAGTGCAGTATTTCTGAATCTTTCTTTCATTATTGGCCCTCCCCATAAGAAGACTTTTTTTCTCATGACCCCCTATTAAATACTAAAGAATAAGTTTTTCAGGTAGGATTGGGTTTTAGAGGCCACAATCACTGCTCTAAGATTCTTTTTCAGGGAGGAGGGAATATGTTGGAAAAGATAGGAGAGGAAGTCACACTGCTCTGAAGATACATTTTTGTAGAGTTTTGACTTCTGAAATCCTGCCAATGTTCTTCATTTTCAAAGATAAAATTGAATCAACAGGATTGGGGGAGAAACCTAAAACTGAAAGCAAATAGAAACAGATGAGTCCAAATGCACTTCAAATGAGTAACATAACCACATTGAAAATAACTAATCCAAGTCACTTTTGAACATAGTACTTGATCTCTATATCCTCAGATTAGGGATAAAAAGAGCTGCATACAAAGCATCAACCTTTTTAAATAGATTTGTTTTATATAGTAGTATGAGTGCAGGATTTCTGAAACTATTTTGTATATAGCAAATTAAATGAATTAATGTTGTTAGAAACCAGGCTTCTCACTGGAAGTGGGGAGATAAAGTTATAAAAATAGCTGAAAGCAGAAAATACCTCATAGTGTTGGATTAGAATTGGAGTATCAGTATGCACTCATAATCTCTCCAAAATTAAGGAAGAAACTGGTATGTGGGCTAAAAAGTACTAAATACATATGCATACAGATATCTCTATACATACATTATATACATACATAGATAGATTCTATTTAACTAGAATTAGTTTTTATATGGAGAGAGAGCGAGAGAGAGAAAAAAACACTGTTGATTAGGAAATGGTCTCTAAAAAGCTGTTTTCAAAATAATCAGCAGTTTGACAAAGTGCTCCTGCTTGTATTCTTTCTTTAAACTTTTAAAAATCTCCTTTCACTTTGGAAACCATGTATGAATCCACACTCCTTTTATGTTAGAAGTGGTATAGCATGCTGGTTAATAGAATGAGTTTTGAAGTCAAGTAGTTTGTGTTTAAATCCCAGATTTTCCATTTATTAGCTGTGCGCTCTCAGTCTAATTACTTCACCTCTCTGAACCTGGGATGCCTCGTCTGTAAAATCTGAATAATAGTTATATCACTCAGAGGGATACATATTTACATACCTCACAGAGGATTCCATAAGGATAGGTACTTAGTGTGCCCAGCATACTGCAGATGCTCAATAACAAATTGATGTTATTGCTATTGTATGCAATTATTATTATTGAGTGACATAGTCATATATTCAGGATGTATTGCTTCTTTCACATGTAAGAAAATAAATAGGACTTAATGCCCAATTCAGGTACCCAGATCAGACAATCACATAACTTTTCTGTTCTCATGTTACATATTGATACACATCCTGGGAAGTCATAAGTAAAATGTCAAAATATTTTAAAGCTAGAATACTTGTTGTAACTCTTGCCATTGAAGAGTTACATAAGTATTTTGTTTTGTATTTTGGACTTTAAAGAGAATGGTTTTGTTACTAATAGAGCAATAGATTGTCGCTACTAGGCTAAGTGTCTCCTTCAGGACATAAAGGATGACGGCTCTGGGGCAGTAAATGGCCCAGAGTCAGCCATCTTGTGTTTGAGGCCTGGAACTAACTGCCTTTTCTCATTGTAACACCTTGGGCAAATCACTTAAATACTTTAAATATCACTTTCCTCATCTGTAAGATCTGGATAATATTGTCTATTCCTAGGATTGTTATGAGGATCAATTGAGAAGGGATGTGAACACACTTTTGTAAATACTGAGGTGTTACACAAGGATATCAGATGGTATTACATACTTTGCAGCACAAACCTCAAAGAAAACAGAGGAAAATGGTTCTAGTGTACTTTGACTTGCTTTTATAAGCTATGATTTTGTTACTCACTGCATGCCAATAGAATTCTCAGTAGATATTCAAAAATAGATTATAAGAGGTATCAATTTAGTTCATGAACTGTAGACTGCTTTTGCCACCTACTATGGTATGTGTCCTTTATTTAACCTTTCCCTGAGCAGCCTGTTGAAAATGAATTATTTTCTTTTGGTAAGAAAATAATTCCTGCCTTGGCGGGTGTAGCTCAGCAGATTGAGCGTTGGCCTGTGAACCAAAGGGTCGCTGGTTCGATTCCCAATCAGGGCACATGCCTGGGTTTCAGGCCAGGTCCCCAGGAGGGGGTGCGAGAGAGGCAACCACACATTCATGTTTCTCTCCCTCTCTCCCTCCCTTCCCCTCTGTCTAAAAATAAAATAAAGAAAATATCTTTTAAAAAAGAAAGTAATAACTATGAGAAAAAGCATCCTGCAAACAAAATCTACTAAGAATTTTGTTGGCCAGCTGGAAAGCAATTTACTTGCAAATAAAAATGTGTTTTGCCATATCAGCATATATACTTCTTCTGGCACCACAATTATTGATAACATTCATTAACATCTATATATAAGAAATATGTACATTTCTCATGTTAAATCACATCACAGTATATTTTGCCACAACAATATATATTTTTTAAATCAGCCCCTAATTCTCCACTTGTCAAGAAGCCCTTGTCAAAAGACTTAAGTTTTGAGGCTCTTTGTCTACATTTTATAATGAATCACTTTGGTAATCTAACCCAACCTTCCTAAATTACCCCATCAAAGAAAGAAGTAAAGTTAGTTTGATGTCTATATATCTATATAGATATACAGATAAACATACATTCCAGTGGGTACTTTCTTTATCCAAATATTCAAAAACATTTTCCTTTAATAATCCTTGCTAGAATTAATCATTGTATTAATATCAAATTATTTTAAAAGGATCTTCCTTCTCTTTTGGGGGAAAACTCTGTAGTACATTAAACACTACACACACATAACATTTATTATCCAAATCCTTACCTTGAACATTAGGTATATCTTTATTTTACACATGGGATAAACTGAGGCTCTGACAATTAAATAATTGTCTAAATAAGGCCACACAGTAGTAAATGTCAGAGCCAGAATTCATCACGTTGTTGTCTAGTTCTAATGTCCAACTTTATTCCTCAAAGCTCTTTTGCCTACTTCCACTCCTGGAGAACATTGTTTTTCTCCAACAGTTCCTTAATCAGAGAAGAAAGAAGCACAGTAAGAGCTGAAGAGTTATTCCTTTAGTGTGTCATCCATCTAATTGAATCATCAGTCCTAAGCACCAGGTAACTAAGTTTCTTATTCTTCCTCCTCCTTCTTTTCTGAATATAAACTCCCTAAGAGTATTTTTTATGTTTTCAGCATTTATTGCAAATCTCAGAACATTTAGAGCTCCTTGTCACTATTCATAATTAGCTGTGACACCCTCTTATGTGTTTTTCCTTGCATATATGTCCTCCCATTTCTGTTTTCATTTATTCATTGATTTATTCAACCAGTAAACATTAACTGAGTACCACATGGGTTAAGCACTGAGAGGGTTGTGGTAAACATGATGGACATAGTTCTTGTCCTTATGGAGGTTATAGTCTAATGAAAAAGGAAGTTGAGAAGGCATTTATATTGCAATGTGAAAAGTGCTACCATGATAAAGGTAAATCAGTGAGTCCTGTGAAAGCTCAGAGAAGAGAAATGTAACCTTAAGCCAATTAAGGATGCAGTGTGGCAAGCAGAGGGAGGGTAGGCAGGGCTATGAGAATCTTCTAGGAAATGACATACCAACTGAACTCTAAAGGTTCAGTAGTAGGCCTGGTGAAAAGGGCATGGAAAGGGACTCACTGCAGAGAAACCAGCATGTTCCAAGGCTAGAAAGTAAAAGAGAGCTGGATCTCTAACCAGTGTGGCCCAGTTGGTTGGGCATCATCCCGCAAACTGAAAGGTCATGGGTTCGGTTCTCCATTGGGGCACATGCTTGGGTTAGGGGTTTGGCCCCCAGTTAGGGTATATAAGAGAGACAACTGATCGAAGTTCCTCTCCCTCTTTTTCTCCATCCATTCCCCTGCCTCTAAAATAAATAAATAAAATCTTGAAAAAAGAAAAAAGAGAGATGGATTATTTCAGGAGGTATAAATAATGTGGTATGGCTGGACTGTAGGATGAAACCAGAGGAATACCTTTTCTGGAGTTGGAAAAATAAAATACATCACAATCATGAGGGCCTTTGTAAACCATGTTAAGGTGACTGGTCTTTATGCTGAAGGCTATAGGAAGTATCTGATTGATTTCAAGAAGAGGAATTGCACAATGACATAAATGTTTATTTATTTTATAATCAATCTGGAAGCATGGTGGAGAATAAATTGGGTGGGAGAACAGAGAATGGAAGTGTGAAGACCAGTGAAGTAAAATGGGTACTACGTGAGGCGGGAAGTTAAGAGAAAAACCTGTCAAAACCATAGAGTCTCCTGGTTCTATAGAGGCAAAGTTCAGTATTAAGGACTCTACAGGTGGAGGACCCAAGTAAATGTTACAGGCCCTAGAGGGCTACACTCCAGCAACAAGGGAGAAACTAAGCAGTCTAAGCATTACCAAATTGCAAAGCAATCTTAATCAGCTCCGCCTCTGACAGTTAAAATGATTGATCACCCATTATATCTGCCTACAGAGAGAAGGAAAAACATTTTCTGAAGGGAAAAAACATCAGCAGGACTCCACATCTCCACAATTTTTAATATACAATGTCCAACATTTAACAAAAATTACTGGGTGTGCCATGAGAAAAAAAAAAGACTATAGAAACAGATCCACAGAAATCCACAAACTTGAATTAACAGACAAGGACTTTAAAATAAAGTTGATTAATGTGTTAGAGAAAATATATGATGAGATGGAGAATTTCACCAGAGACTTAGAATTTATAATAAAGAATGGGAGAATAACGTCACCAACATGGTGAAGTAGGAAAACCCAATCTCCATCCACCCACAAAGATCAACAATTAGACAGCTATGCACAAACCAGGACAGATCTGGGAGAGCTCAGAAGTCCACGTAAGAAACTTCAGCAACAGAATGGAACAAAAAAAAAACTGATATTAATTACACAAAAAGGAAAGGAAGAAAACTTTCACTTTGCCCCATTATCCCATCCTGTTCAGTGCCCAAAGGGAACTCCTCATCGAGAAAGAGCTCTCCTTACCCAGAAAGGAACATCAGGGTAAATGACCAGCTGTCCCAGGCCTTCGGGGCACTGCATGAAGAATCCATTTTTGTTTCACCTTACCCAGAGACCAGCAAAGCTGAGATGTATAGGGACAGCTGAGAACAAGAAAAAAGGGCAGGGGCTACCAGTACCAGCGTCACAGCAGGAATAGAGATTCCCTGTGACCTGCTCTGCAGAGAAACCCAGTTGGTTTCACCATTGAAAACCAATGGTCAGCACTGCCACCAAGGACCCTCTGAAGTTTTCATGGCTTTTTGCCCACAGGTTTTTGTGTTTGCAGATGCCAGCCACCTCAGTGCTCCTCTGCTACCTCTAACCCCTTACCAGATCCCAAGATTCCAGCAGGCACTCCTGGCCCCCACTGCATGTGAGTGCAGAACTCCAATTTAGATCCCTAAAGCTGATCTCCACCACTGTACTGGAACTCAAGGCTAACCCCTCCAGTTGTGCACCTGCACACCCCTGGCCCTCTTCTCAACACTGGCCTTCAAAGCCATGAGGGCATCCTGTGTTAGATTCTACAGCATTGGTGCAGCTACTGTGAAAAACAGTATGGAGGTTCCTCAAAAAATTAAAAATGGAACTGCCATATGATCCAGCAATCCCCCTTCTGAGTATACTGGCAAGTAATAAAATCAGTACCTCTAAAAGATATCTGCACTTCCATGTTCATTGCAGCATTATTCACAGTTGCCAAGACATGGAAACAACTTAAGATATTTTCTTTATCCAATCAATGGATAAAGAAAATGCTGTATATATACACAATGGAATGTTTCTTATTCAGCCATAAAAAAGAAAATCATGCTATTTGCAACAATGTGGATGGACCTTGAGGGCATTATTCTAAGTAAAATAAGTCAGATGGAGAAAGACAAATACTGTAGATCTCATTTATATGTGGAATCTAAATATGTGAAAGTCATAGAAGCAGAGCAGATTGATGGTTACCAGGGGCTTCGGGAGGTGAGGACATGGCAGATGTTGGTGAAAGGTACAAATTGTCAGTTATAAGATGAATAAGTTCCAGAGATCTAATGTACAGTGTAGTACCCCTAGTTAACAACACTGTACTGGGTATTTGAAAGTTGCTATAAGACCAAATCTTAAATTTTCTTATCATAACTCCAATAACAAATGGTAATTATGCAAGGTGATGGATCTGTTAACTAACCGTGTTATGCTAAACATTTTACTATATATATATGTGTGTGTCTGTGTGTATCAAATCATCACATTGTATACCTTAAACCTACAAAAAATTATATGTCAGCTATATCTCAATAAAGTTGAAAAAAAGAATCAAATGGAAATTCTAGAACTGAAAGCTAATATCTGAAACTAAGAACTAAATATGAGTGTTTAACAACAAAATAGACTTGATAAAAGACAGGATCAATGAATTAATAGACAGGAGCAGTGAATTATTAGGCAGTTAAATATGTAGTACCCAAACATAGTAGTTCAGAGAGAAATAAATAATTGTAAAAACAGAGAAAAGTACAAATAGAAACGTGGGACACATTGAAATTGTCTAATATACATGTAATTTAAGTACCAGAAGGAGAAGAAAGAGAACAAAAGGGACAGAAGTAATATTTGAAAAGATTATGGATGAGTATTTTCCAAAACTACGTAAAGACGTTAACAAGCAGATCCATGAAATTCTATGAACAGACTAAATATACACACACAGGCACACACAAACCCACTAAAAAACACACAGGCATGTCCTAGTAAAATTACTGAAGATCAAAGTCAAGGTTTTAAAAGCAACCAGAGGAAAAAAGGTAAATTACCTACAAAAAAGCAAAATAAGTCTTAAAAATTACTTCTTCACACAAACCCCCAAAATTTTGAAATTTACTAGCTTAAAATCAAGGATACATTTTTGTTACAATTCCAAATATCAAACCAACAACTTTCACTATTATTGACACTTCAGTTATCAATAGGTTCTCCAGAATGAGGTCCGCACTCAGTGGGAGGCATAATGGTATGGTAGTAATGGTAGGGTTCAGATGTAACAAATTGTGTGATCTTGGGTAAGTTTGTTAACCTCTTTAAATCTCCAATGTTTCTCATCTATAAAATGCAGACAGTATCCATCTTGTGCAGTTAGTGTGGCAAGTATATGAGAACTGCTTTTGAATGAAAAAAGGCTCCTGCTCAGGATGGGGCACAGGCAGACATGGCTCACCTCTTCACACAACATCAAAATTACAAATAAAATATAGAACAACCATCACTCAGGAACAACAGAAATTGAGTTGAATGGAAGTCTGACAACTATGGAATTGAAGAAATCACATCCATCCAGACTGGCAGGAGGAGCATGGATGCAGAACGGGCTGGCCCCACACCCATGTGGATAAAAATAAGGGAGAGATATCTCAGGAGTGAGGAATCCCAGCCCCACACCAGTCCCCCTGGCCCAGGGTTCCAGGGCACAGGAAGATAGGTCCCCATAACTTCTGGCTGTGAAAATCAGCAGCGATTGAGTTGGTGGAGGAGGCTGCTGGAGCCATAAGCAGTTCCTCTTGGGGAACCCACGCATGGACTCACCTACTCAGACTCACTCCCTCTGAGCTCCAGCACCAGGGTGGCAGCTTGAAGGGCACCAGTAGTACACAAGGGGCGACTAAAGTGTCTAGCATCGGGGCAAGCAAAGGCCATTGTCCCTTTGCTGAGACCTCCTTTCTGCAGAGCCAGTAGACTGGTACCATATCTGAGATTCCATCAACCTGGCTAACACTGTGTGACCCCCCTTGGGGATCCACAGGGGCTCTACCCCACCCAAATTACTGGCCCACCCAAGTTGCTTTTCCATAAGAGTGGCTCATCTTGGCTCCTAATCTTATCAAACAAGCAACAACTGGCTTCAGGGAACCCTAGGGGCAGCCAGATTTTAGTCCCAGCTTAGCCTTACCTGAGGATCTCTAAGCCCAGCACAAGTAGCAGCCATCTCAGATTGTTTTATAGCTCAGGCAGCACGCCCCAGGGAAAACACAGGTGGGGGCTGACCTTGGCCTGCACCACCCAGGAAACCCCAGGGCCAACGCAACCAGTGGACAGCTACAGATCACATTAGAGCAACACCACCCTCTCCCTGCACAGCTGATCCTCCACGGAGGGCAGAGGTGGGTGGTCAATGGTCACAGCCAGTCCTTACACCTGACTGTCTGGGACAAATCCCTCCCATTGACCTGTCAACAGCAGCCAAGGGTCAACTATGAGAGGAGAGTGTACTCAGCCTACACAAAGGGTGCACCTCAAGTACCCAGCTTGGGTGATAAGGGAGGCTGTGCCACTGGACCCTACAGGACACCTACTACATTAGGCCACACTACCAAGACACAGAGTCAAAGCAGCTCTGCCTACTACATGGAAACAAACACAGGGAGGTTACCAAAATGAGGAGACAAAGAAACATGATCCAAATGAAAGAACAGATCAAAACTCCAGAAAAAAGAGCTTAAATGAAATGGACATAAGCAATCTATCACATGCAGAGTTCAAAACACTGTTTATAAGGATGCTCAAGGAACTTAGTGAGGACCTCAGCATCATAAAAAAGGTCCAGTCAAAAATGAAGGATACACTAATTGAAATAAAGAACAATTTATAGGGAAACAACAGTAGAATGGATGAAGTTGAGAACCAAATCAATGATTTGGCACATAAGGAAACAAAAAACAACCATGCAGAACAACAAGAAGAAAAAAAATCCAAAAACATGAGGATAGTATAAACAGCCTCTCTGGGACAACTTTAAGATGGCCAAAATTCACCTCATCGGGGTGCCAGAAGGAGAAGAGCAAGAGCAAGAAATTGGAAAGCTATCTGAAAGAAGAGTGAATGAAAACTTCCCTAATTTGGTGAAGGAAATAGACATGCAAGTCCAGGAGGCACAGAGAGACCCAATTATGATAGATGCAAAGAGGCCCACTCCAAGATACATCATAATTAAAATGCCAAAAGTTAAAGATAAAGAGAGACTCTTCAAAACAAGAGAAAAGAAGTTAGTTACAGGAAGGTTGCCAGATGGGACGGGGGAGGGGGAGAAAGGTCGAAGAGGTGAGGGGATTAAGAAGTACAAATAGGTAGTTACAGCATAGCCATGGGGTCGTAAAGTACAGAATAGGAAATGGAGCAGCCAAAGAACTTACATGCATGACCCCTGGACATGAACAATAGCAGGGGATTGCCTGAGAGAGTTGGGGGTACTGAGTGGAGGCAGGCAAAGAGGGGAAATCAGGACAACTGTAATAGCATAATCAATAAAATATAATTAATTAACATATAATTAAAAAAGGAAATGTTTTTAGCACAGTACCCATTATAATATAGGAGTTCTGAGTTAGGCAGCTAATATCTCCTTTTAAGGTGAAAGAGGACTTCTGTCCAAGATGGAGACACAGAGAGATACACTTTGTCTGCTTGCACAACCAAAAGAAGGACAACAACAAATTTTAAAACAAAAAATAACCAGAACTTCCAGAAAGTTGAACTGTATGGTAGTCTGACAACCAAGGAGTTAAAGGAGAAACATTCATTCAAACTGATAGGAGGGGCAGAGACCAGCAACTGGGGTGGACAGGTGCTGGCAAAGCAGTGACTGGCGGACTGGGCCATCCCACATTTATATGCAAATAAACTGGGAGAAACAAGTGGGCAGTGAGAGAGACCGTGCAAGCCAGGATTCTGGTGTGGGAAAAGAAAGCCTCAAAAGCTCTAAGGGTAAAAACCTGTGGGAGTTGTGGCAGCAGGAGAAACTGCCAATCTCGCAGGAGAGTTTATCTGAGAGACCCACAGGGTCCTAAAATGTATACAAACCCACCCACCCGGGAATCAGTACCAGATGGTCCCAATCTGCTTGTGGGTAGAAGAGGAAGTGACTGAAAGCCACCAAGAGCCAAGAAAGTGGGATTGTTCCCTCTCAGACCCCTCCCCCACATACAGCACCACACAGCAGTGACATGGGTTGCCCTACCCTGGCAAATATCTAAGGCTCCACCACTTACAATGTAATAGGCGAGCTGAGACAAAACAACATGGCCCAAACGAAAGAACAGATCAAAGCTCCAAATATAGAGCTAAGCAATGAAGAGATAGCCAACCTAACAGATGCCAAGTTCAAAACACGGTAATCTGGATGCTCTCAGATATGGTTGAATATAGTCGCAAAATGGAGGAAAAAGTGAAGGCTGTGCAAAGTGAAATAAAGAAAAATACACAGGGAACCAACAGAGAAGGGGAAAGAAACCGGCACTCAAACCAACGACTTGGAGCAGAAAGAAAGAAACATTCCACCAAAACAGAATGAAGAAACAAGAATTCAAAAAAGTGAGGAGAAGCTGATGAACCTCTGGGGCAACTTTAAATGCTCCAACATCCTAATCATAGGGGTGCCAGAAGGAGAAGAGGAAGAGCAAGACATCAAAAATTTATTTGAGAAAACAATGGAGAACTTCCCCAATCTGGCAAAGGAAATAGGCTTCCAGGAAGTCCAGGAAACTCAGAGAGTCCCAAAGAAGCTGGACCCTAGGAAGCACACACCAAGGCACATCATCATTAATTACCCCAGATTAAACATAAGGAGAGAATCTTAAAAGCAGTAAGAGAAAAGCAGAGAATTACCTACAAAGGAGTTCCTATCAGACTATCAGCTAATTTCTCAAAAGAAACCTTACAGGCAAGAAGGGGCTGGAGAGATGTATTAAAGGTCATGAAAGGCAAGGACCTACACCCAAGATTACTCTATCCAGCAAAGCTATCAGTTAGAATCGAAGGGCAGATAAAGTGCTTCCAAAATAAAGTAAAGTTACAGCACTGCATCATCACCAAGCCCTTATTAAATGAAATGTTAAAGGGACTTATCTAAGAAAAAGAAGATGATCAAAAATATGAACAGTAAAATGAGAACAAACGACTATCAACAACTGAGCTTAAAAATAAAAACAGAAACAAACTAAGCAAACAACTAGAACAAGAACCGAATCACAGAAATGGAGATCACAGGGAGGGTTATCAGTGGGGAGGGGGCAAACAGGGGTAAAGTTACAGGGAATAAGAAGCACAAATGGTAGGTACAAAATAGACAGGGGAGGTGAAGGATAGTATAGGAAATGGAGAAACCAAAGAACTTATATGTACGACCCATGGACATGAACTAAGGGGGGAATGCTGGTGGGAAGAGGGGTGCAGGGCTGAGGGGATTTATTCCCTTTATGGGGAGAAAAAAATGGGACCACTGTAATAGCATAATCAATAAAATATATTTTAAACAAAGAAAGTGAAAAGAAAGAAAAAGAAGGGAACATAAACCAGGTGAATCAAAAAGATTTTTTAATGAGAATTAAAAACCCAAATATGTTTCTAATTTAATTAAAAGAAAATGGACCAGAATCCAAGATTGTGGTGGAATAGGTAAAAGTTACACTCATCTCCTCTCGGAACCAAACTGGAATTACAAGTAAATTATAGAACAATGAACTTGAACAACTAACTGAAGATTAGCTGAAGAAAAGTCTTATAACTAAGGATTTACAGGAAAAAAAAACGAACCACATTGAGACAGGTGAGAAGGGCAGAGACACGAAAAGGGCTGGTACCACTCCCATGAGTGCTGGCCGAATCTCCCAAGGTATATCTCAGCTGCAAAGGTTCCCCCTGAAGAGTGTGGGGTCTCAGCTCCAAGCCAGACTTCCCAGCCCAGGTAACCAGAGTTGGGAAAAGGTACCCACATAACATCTAGCTGTGAAAAGCAGCAGGATATCTGTCCACTGCAGAGAAGCAGGAGTTTGCTAGAGACACAGGAGCCCTCTTAAAGTGCCAAGGTACAAAATCTCAGCCACTCATCCTGGGCTCTGGCAGAGGCAGGGTACAGTTGACTGCTGTCATGTGAGGAGAGACTGGAGTTTGTGGCTCTGTAGAGAGAGAGAGCTGAAGGGACAGATCCCAGGATCCCTGAGATGAGTTCTTCTCCCACACCACACATACCATCTTTCTCTGGTGGAGCACTCCCCTCCATATGGCATCAGCCTGGGAGAATGCAATAGCCCCACACTCCATACTCGCTGCCATCCCATCCTGTGGATCTTACACCCTGCTGAAAAGTCAGCTGTCTGGGCCAGAGTGTATAGGTCTGAGCAGACTCAGTGGTGTCAGTGACTGAGTTGTGTGACTTTGGGTCAGAGGTCATTACCCCCACTTGCACATAAACCTGACCAGTGCCTCCCCCTAATGAGATTCACTGGCCCCTCCTTTTGGCTAGTGAAGCCCCAACCTCCCACTCCTGGTGGCCCAAACCTGCCAAGATCTGGGCAGAATCTGGGACAGACTGAGTTCTGTGGTTCTGGGGTAGGGGGCACTTTTCCCTCCCATGACCAAGCAATGCAGAGCTTTCCTTTCACACGGCCAAATCTTGGTCTCTTTGGGCCTTATAAACTCTGCTGGCCTCACCCTGACAACTCTCTGATACCCCACCTCCAAACAAGGTATGTGAGCACCCAGTGGGTGACAGCTACACTTGGTGTACCCTGGATCTTTTGCTCAGTGGCCTCAGACGTTGCACTGGCACCAAGATTGAGCCTGTAACAAACAGTTGAACACCATTCACACCTGACAGATGACTCACTGAGAAACTACCGCATGCAACTTGAGTATTGCCAGAAACTCTTTCAGTGACCAATCCTAAGAGACAGCTGGCAGGCAAACACAGGTGGAAGTGGACCTTGAGGTGCCTAGTGACTTTTGCTGACATGCCCCTGGGTCTGGTGCTGGTAAAAGCCAGCCTTGATGCTCAGCTTGGCTCTTCTCATTTACACCCAATCCCAGCCGAGGCAGCCACTAACTGTGGATCACTCTGTAGCTTCAAACGAATTGCACAGGGTCAGTCACAGGCAGTGTCTGACATTGATCTGCACCACAGTCCCTCCAAGAGGCCCCAGAAACAACACACCCACAGGTCAGCTTCAGAAAACATCAGAGAAGGATCCAATTAGCTTCACAAGTCACGTATCCAAAGACAGATCTTGGCAGGTACCAGACCCTGCTGAGGCAAATTCCACTTGTGGTCAGCACCTGCATAGCAGCTCATACCCTGGGATCAGGGTTATCACCACATTCAGCCAACCTAAGGGGTGAACCCATGGATAAATGGGCCAATAGCAATCAAGCCTTAATTAAAATAGGAAGGCCCACATAACCCTTACAAGGGACATTCCTAGAGCACCAAGTTCAGATGACCAAAGAGATTCTGCCACTGGGTCCCACAGGACACCTATTACATAACACCACCTTACCATGACTGGGAGTCACAGCAGGTCTACCAAGACATAGAAACAAACACAAATAGACAGCCAAAATGTGGAGACAAAGAAATATAACCCAAAGCAAAAAACAGGAGAAATCTCCAGAAAAAAGAGTTAAATGAAATGGAGACAGCAATTTTTCAGATATAGATTTTGAAACAATGGTTATAAGGATGCTCAAGGAACTTAGTGAGAAGTACAAGAGCATAAGAAGGACAAAGAAAACATTAAAAACATTAAAAAGAACCAGCCAGAAATGAAAATACAATATCTGAAATGAAGGATACATGGGAAGAAATAAAAAGTAGTTTCAATAAAGCAGAGGATCAAATCACTGATTTGAAAGACAAGGTAAAAAGAAACACCTAATCAGAGCAGCAAAAAGAAAAAAAATTAAAAAGAGTCAAGATAGCTGAAGAGAACTTTGGAACAACATCTGTATCATAAGGGTACCAGAAGGAGAAGAGAGAGAGCAAGTGATCAAGAATTTATCTGAAGAAACAATGACTGAAAATGGCCCTAATCTAGTGGGGGAAAAAGACACATAAGTCCAGGAAGCACAGAGTCCCAAATAAGATGAAACCAAACCGACCCACAGCAAGACACATCATTATTAAAATGCAAATATTAAAGACAAAAAGTATCTTAAAAGCAGCAAGACTAGAAGAGTTAGTTACCTACAAGGGAGCTCCCATGAGACTAATAGCTGATTTCTCAACAGAAACATGTAGGCCACAAGGGATTGGCAAGAAATATTCAAAGTGATGAAAACCAAGGACATGTAACCAAAACTACGGTACCCAGCAAGGCTATCATTGAAATTTGAAGGAGAAATAAAGACCTTCCGAGACAAGAAAACACTAAAAATGTTTGTTACCACCAAATCAGTATTACAAAAAATATTAAAGTGCCTTCTTTAGAAGTAGAAAAAAGAAAATAGGAACGTAGTCAAAAGAATAAAATGGCAATAAATATGAACCTATCACTATTCACTTTAAATGTAAATGGCTTAAATGCTCCAATCAAAAGACATAGGGTAGCTGAATGGTTAAGAAAACAAGACTCATATATATGCTGACTACAATAGACCAACCACAGAATGAAAGATAAACACAGGCTAAAAGTAAAGGGATGAAATCATTTATATTTTTATATAAATGGAACTTTTTAAAAAGTTGGGATAACAATAATTATATCTTACAAAATAGATTTTAAAACAAAGGCTATTGAAGAGACAAAGAAAGACACTATATAATGAAAAAGGGAGCAATCCATCAAGAAGTTATAACCTTTGTAAACATTTATGCACCCAATATAGGAGCAACTAAATACGTAAAGAAAAGCTTGATGAGCATAAAGAGAGAGATTGACAGTAATACAGTCATACCTGGGGATTTTAACACCCCACTGACTTCGTGGTTAGATCTTCCAAACAAAAAACCAACAAGGAAACAGCGGCCTTAAATGACAAACTAGAACAGATGGATTTCATTGATAACTTCAGAGCATTTTACCCCAAAGCAGCAGCTTATACATTATTTTCAAGTTCACATGGAAGATCTCCTAGGAGACACCATACATTAGGACACAATACAAGTCTCAATAAATTTTAGAAGTTTGAAATCACATCAAACACCTTCCCTGGCCATAATGATATGAAACTGTAAAGCAATCATAAGAAAAAAACTAAAACATGTACGAAGACATGGAGGCTAAATAACATGTTACTAAACAATGAGTGGGTTAACAATGAGATCAAGGAAAAATGAAAAGATACATTGAAACAAATGAAAATGAGACTACAACCCAAAATCTATGGGACACAGTGAAAGCAGTCCTAAGAGGGAAATTTATAGAGCTACAGGCTTATCTCAAAAACAAGAAAAATCTTAAATAAACATTCTAGCTTTACACTTAAAGGAACTAGAAAGAGAACAAAAACCAAAGTCCAAAGTAAGGAGAAGAAAAAAATTTAAAAGATCAAAGAAGAAATAAACAAAATAGAGTCTAAAAAAAACCCCAAAAGATCAATAAAACCAAGAGCTGGTTCTTTGAAATTATATACAAGATTGACAAACCTTTAACCAGATCCATTAAGAAAAAGAAAGAGAGAAGACCCAAATAAATACAATCAGAAATGAAAGAGAAGTAAGTAACAGCTGACACCACAGAAATACAAAGAATTATAAGAAAACATTATGAACAACTATATGCCAAAAATTGGACCTTCTGGATGAAATGGATAAATTACTAGAAATATATATTCTTCAAAAACAGAATCAGGAAGAATCAGAGAATCTGAAAAGAGAGATTACAGCTAGTGAAATTGAAGCAGTAATCAAAAAACTCCCAACAAACAAAAGCCCTGGACCAGATGGCTTCACAGGTGAATTTGACCAAACATTTTGAGAAGAACTAAACCTTCTCCTTCTCAAACTATTTCAAAAAATTCAAGAGGAGGGAAGATTCCCAAGCTCACTTCATGAGGCCAGCATTATCCTAATTCTAAAGCCAGATAAAGACACTACAAAGAAAGAAAATTATAAGCCAATATCCCTGATGAACATAGATGCTAAAATCCTCAACAAAATATTAGCAAACTGGATCCAGCAATACATTAAAAAGATCATGACATAATCAAGTAGGATTTATTCCAGGGATGCAAGGTTGATAAAATATGCACAAATCAATAAATGTGATATATCACATAAAGAAAATGAAAGATACAAATTACATAATCATATGATTAGATGTAGAAAAAACACTTGATAAAATCCAGCACCGATTTATGATAAAAACTTGCAGCAAAGTTGGAATAGAGGGAACATACTTCAACGTAGTAAAGGCCATATATGAGAAACCCACAACCAATATCATACTCATCGGGCAAAAACTGAAAGCATTTCCTTTAAGGTCAGGAACAAGGTAGGGATGTCTGCTTTCACTACTCTTATTCAGCATAGTACTGGAAGTCATAGCCACAGCAATCAGAAGAAAGAATAAAAAGCATATAAATTGGAAAGCAGTAGGTAAAACTGTAATTATTTGCAGATGACATGATACAGTATATAGAGAATCGTAAAGATTCCACCCCAAAACTACTAGGACTGATAAATGAATCCAGTAAAGTAGTAGAATACAAAATAAATATCCAGATATCAATTGTATTTTTATACAACAATAATGAACTATCAGAAAGAGAAACTAAGAAAACAGTCTAATTTTCAGTTGCATTAAATAAATAAAATACCTAGGAATGAATTTAACCAAGGATGTAAATGGCCTGTACTCGGAAAATTTTAAGACCCTGAAGAAAGAAATTAAAGGAGATACAAGTAAATTGATGCATATACTGTGTACCTGGATAAGATTAACATCATTAAAATGTGTGTACTGTGACAGGATAGTGAAAAGCTAAGAAAATTCTTGGGCAAGTGGAATAGGGAAACTGAGACAAGAAAAGTAAACAAGGCCAAACAGTTTGAGCAACGTACAACCAGCTGGTGGGTGAATCGCACAAGACCTTATCTCCCCTAACCAAGGACACTTGAGAGTGAATGGTTCATACCTCTCCTTTCTAACCAGAAAATGCATAGTTTAAATCTCCCTGGTCTGGGAAAATAGAGAAGAGAGAGAGAGTGGGAGAGAGAGAGAGAGAGGGAGGAGGGAGGGAAGGAGGGAGGGAGGAAGGGAGGAAAGAAGGAAGGAAGGACGGACTAAAAGCCAAACAGATCCAAGATAAAAGTAAAACAGTATAGTAGACCAAATAATATTCCCACCCCACCCCACATGCACTCATTTGACACATCAGCATGTTCAAAACACACCTGGAAAGCTGATGAATAGTCTGCTGAAACTTTCCCCTAAGATTCTCACCTGCAAAAAAAAAAAAAAAAAGATAAAATGCCCTCAAGACAAAGACTCAGTGCAGGCTCGCTCTTCAGTTCACCCATGCCCCTTCCCAGGCATGAACTTTTTACTTCCTCCTAAACTCTAAGGGTCCCCATGAGACTTATAGCCAGGGGAGCAACAGATAGCAGCTCAGCCTGCGATCATCCCCTAATCCTCTCCCCAAGGTTCCTTTTTTCTCTGACTTCCCAGCAAGATAACAGCAGCCCCGCCTTGGCTCACTCCTTTCCTATCGCCTTTCTAGGGAGCTAAAGCAGAGCACTGCCTAGGCTCTCTCCTGTTACTTCTTCTACCCTAAATCCTTCCTTTGTTTTACTGTACGCAACCTTAATAAATGTACTCTCAAAATCACCTGCACTCATGTTGTGAAATCTTTCCTAGATGAAGTCAAGAACTCACACAATACAAGCTGGCCTGAGGCAGGCCCACTAGAAGCTGGTCCCTGTCCAGTAACAATACCACTCAAAGCAACTATATATTTGATGCAATCCCTGTCAAGATGCCAATGGCACATTTCACAGAACTAAACAAATATTCCAAAATTTATATGGGACCACAAAAGACACTGAATAGCAAGAGCAATCTTGAGAAAGCAGAACACAGTTGGAGGAATCACAGTACCTAATATCAAACTACACTATAAGGCCACAGTGATCAAAAGAGCAAGACACTGGCATAAAAACAGACATACAGATCAATGGAACAGAATCGAGAGCCCAGAAATAAATGCACGTGCCTTTCTATTATAGTAATACTTGACAAAGGAGGAAAAACATACAATGGGCTACGTGTTGACTAAAGTAAGTGTTGTTGGGAAAATTAGATATGTGCAAAAAATGTAACTAGACTACCTTCTTACACCACACAAAAGAATAAACTCAAAATGGATTAAAGACTTATACTAGAAACCAGAAAATTCCCAGAAGAAAACATAGACAGTAAAATCCAGGACATTTCTCACAGCAATATTTTTTCTGATATATCTCTTCAGGCAAGGAAAACAAAAGAAAAAAATAAACAAATGTGACTACACCAAACTAGTAAGTTTTTGCACAGCAAAGGAAACCACCAGCAAAATGATTACACAACCCACTGGATGGGAGAACATATTCACCAATGATACATTTGATGGGGTGTTAATATCCAAAATTTTTTAAAAACTTATAAAATTCAGCACCAAAAAAACCCCCTATCCAATTAAAAAGTGGACAAATGACCTGAATAGACACTTCTCCAAAGAGGGCATACAGATGGTCAATAGACATATGAAAAGATGCTCAATCATCAGAGAAATGCAAATTAAAACCAAAATGTGATATCACTTCTCACTTGTCAGAATGGCTATCATCAATAAATCAACAAACAGCAAGTGTTGCTGAGGATTTTGGTGGGCGCTACAGGCTGGTGCAGCCAACCATGTAAAGCAGCATGGAATTACTTCGAAAAATTAAAAGTGGAACTGCCCTATGACCCAGCAATTCCACTTCTGGAAATATATCCAAACAAACATGAAACACTAATTCGAAAGAATATATAGAACCCTAGGTTTGTCGCAGCATTACTTACAATAGTTCAGATTTGGGAGCAGCCCAAGTGTCCATCAGTAGATGAGTGGATAAAAAACCTGTGGCACATTTACACAATGGAATACTACTCTGCCATAAAAAGAAGGGATCTTACCCTTTGTGACTGCATGGATAAACCTGGAGAGTATCATGTTAAGTGAAATAAGCCAGTAAAAGGAAGACAAGTACCATATGATTTCATGTATACGTGGAATCTAATGAGTAGAATAAACTAACAAACAAAATAGAAACAGACTCATAGATACAGAGAACAGACTGACAGCTACCAGAGGGGAGGTGGGTTGGGGGGCTGGATGAAAAAGATGAAAGGATTAAGCAAAATGGAGAAACCTCACTGATACAGACAACAATATGGTGCTTACCAAAGGGAATGCAGGGTGAGGGTAAGTAGAAAAGGGTAAAAGGGGGATCAATGGTGATTAAGGATACCTGCCATGGGGTGGTAAACACACAATACAATAGACTGATGATGTATTACAGAATTTTCACTTGAAACTTATATAATTTTATTAACCAATGTCACCCCCAATAAATTCAATTATAAAAAGTAAATGGACCATTGATGAAAAGGTTCAAAATTGATTGCGGTAATGGTTGTACAACTCTGTGCATTTGCTAAAAGCCACTGAATTTTACACTTCAAATGAATAAATTCTGTGGTATCTGCATTATGTCTTAATAAAGTTATTTGTAAAAAGTGAACGGACTAAATATACCAATCAAAAGATCAGTGGATAAATGTAATGTCAGACTGGATACATGTAAAACCCAATTATATATAGCTTACAAAGAATACACTTTAAATATAAGTTGAAAGTAAAAGAATGAGAAAAGATATATCCTGAAAACACTAACCAAAAGAAAGCTCATGTAGCTGTGCTAATGTTGGACAAAGCATGCCTAGAGATAAAGAGGGTTTCATAATAATAAAAGGGTCAATCGACTAGGAAAATATAATAAATTCTAAAGTTATATCTGCCCACAACATGTATAAAGCAAAAATTGGCTGGAACTAAAACGGGAAATAGACAAATCCACACCCATAGTAGAATGTTTGGATGCATCTCTTTCAGTAGCTTATTACTTAAGAAATTGACACATTGATTTTAATATTTATATGGAAATGCAAAGTGTCAAGAATAATTGAGATGTATTGTGTATCCAAATGAGATTAGCAGATCAATAAAACTTCCACAAGAAAACAAAGGATTGAAGATATTTATGACCTGGGCAAAAGCAATGATTTCTTTAAAAAAAAACCAAAGGACTCTAACCACGAAAGAAAAAGTTGATAAATGGGACTACATTACATTTAAGAAATCTGACTGAAGAAAGGAATTGAGAAAGATACAAATAATTGGAAGCATACACCGTGTTCATGGATTGAAAGAATCAACATCACTAAAATGTCCATTCTATCCAAAGCAATCTATAGAGTCAACATAATTCCTATTAAAATACCAATGGCATACTTCATGGATATGGAACAAATATTCCAAAAATTTATATATAGCCAAAAAGCACCCTGAATAGCCTCAGCAATCTTGCAAAAGAAGAACAAGGCTGGAGGTGTTACTGGAGAAACTTCCAGAACTCTATTCTCACTGATGCAGTAAAGAATTATAGATCAACGAACCTACTAGCATGCAGGCAAAGTTTATTAGTACTAAGTTCTAATGGGAAAGCAAAAGCAAGGGTGACTAGAGCAGGGGTGGCAAAGCAGGGTGGCCAGAGGCCAGGTGGCCAAAAGAGAGGCCAAAAGGCCAAGAAGTGAGTTCTTTGTTCTGAGAACTTATATAGTTGGTGGGGGTGGGGGTGAAGAAGTTACATTTTGATTGACAAGTAAAGGTGGTGCCAGCTTCCCCCAGGGGGCACATGACTACCCAGACATAGGTATGCGTTGGGGGGGGGTGTCTGTTAGCTGGAATCCTTATCTTGCTCCAGACTCTATTTGTTCATTTTGATTATGTGACGGGAGGCAGACAGTTAACCAAAGTTGTGTTATGGGTTTTTTTTTCCCTTTGGGCACTGTGGGCCCCTTCCCCTTCCCTTTTCTAGGCCTAGAGACGAATATACAGTCTCAAGGTTTTCGTTTTCCCAGGTAATGGAGATGATGCACACAGACTTTCAAGGGCTCCCCTGTGCACTATCATAGTTTTGCTTATGTTGTTTGGGATGTCTGGCAGCCTTATTGGACCAAGCTCAGAATTACGGGGTCAATGGGTGAGCCTTTGTTTTTAGCCTCCTGTATTAAATTCCTTGTTAGACTGGAATGATTAGGGCCCTGCCTTTGTTTCCCCACTGGCTGCTTATTCTACCATAACAGAGGTATCACAACTCCTGACATCAAACTATAGTACAAGCCCACTGTGATAAAAAGAGCCTGGTACTGGTATAAGAACAGACATATAGATCAATGGAACAGCACAGAGAACCCAGGAATAAACCCACACCATTATGATCAACTAATATTTGACAAAGGTGGCAGGAGCGTGCAATGGAGCAAAGACAGTCTCTTCAATAAATGGTGTTGGGAAAATTAGACGGGTACATTCAAAAAAATGAAACGACCACCAATTTCAACCACACACACAAATAAATTCAAAATGGATAAATGACTTAATATGTAAGTCACAAAACCATAAAAATCCTACAAGAAAACATTGCCTAGACATTTTGCCTAGAAAATATTGGCAAAATATCTCAGATATCTCACATAGTGATATTTTTGCCAATAAATCTCTTAAGGGCATTGGAAACAAAGGGGAAAAGAAACAAATGGGACTACATCAAATTAAAAAGTTTCTGAACAGCTAAAGAAACCATCAGCAAGATGAATAGGGAACCCACTGTGTAGGAGAACATTTTTCTCAATGATACATCTGACAAGGGTTTAATCTCCAAAATATACAAAGAACAAATACAACTCAACACCAGGAAGACTAACAATCCAATTAAGAAACGGGCAAAAGACCTGAATAGACACTCCTCCAAAGAAGACATACAGATGGCCCATAGACATGTGAAAAAAAGCTCAACATAACTAATGATCAGAGAAATGCAAATTTAAACCACATGAGATATCACCTTATACCTGTCAGAATGACTACCATCAATAAATCAACCAACAACAAATGTTGGAGAGGATGTGGGGAAAAGGGAACCCTAGTACACTGTTGGTGGGAATGTATACTGGTTCAGTCACTGTGTAAAACAGCATGGAATTTCATCAAAAAATTAAAATTGGAACTCTCTTTGGACCCAGTAATTCCACTTCTGGGAATATACCCTGAGGATCCCGAAACACCAATTCAAAAAAAAATGCACCCTTATGTTCACAGCAGCTCTATGTACAATAACCAAGATCTGGAAACAGCCTAAATATGCATCAGTAGATGAGTGGATAAAAAAGCTGTGGTACATTTACACAACGGACTACTACACAGTAGTAAAAAAGAAAAAAACTTACATTTTGTGACAGCATGGATGGACCTGGAGATACCATGGTAAATACATTAAGTGAGTCAGTGAAAGACAAATACCATATGATCTCACTTATATGTGGAATCTAATGAACACAATAATCTAACAGACTAAATAGAAACAGAGCATAGACACAAGGAAAAGACTGACAGTTGCTGGTGGGAAGGGGGGTCAGGATTAAAGATGGTGAAGGGATTAACCAAAGAACATTTATGGATAACCCATGGACATGAGCAACAATATGGGGGTTAGCCTGAGGAGAGGAGAGAGTGGGGTTGGGTGGAGGTGGGGAAAAGGAGAAAACGCGGGAACAACTGTAACAGCATAAACAATAAAAAAAATTAAAATAGGAAAAAAGAAGCACTATTAAGAAAGTAAAAGAGCGAGGCACAGTGGGAAGCGACATTTATATATCATATAACTGACAAAGGGCTTCCTTTATCCAAAATATACAGAGAATTTCTACAAATAAATAAGAAAAAGACAGACAACTCTATAAAAAATGGGCAAAGGACTTAAGCAGGCATTTCTGCCCTTTATTACTGCTTTCACTATATCTCACAGATTTTGATATATTTTCATTTTAACTTATGCAAAATATTTTCTAATTTACCTTCATGTTTCTGTTTTGGCCCATGGATTATATGGAAATCTGTTGCTGAATATCTAAGAACTTTGAGAGATTTTGTTGTTATTATCTTTCTGGAATTGATTTCTAGTTTAATTCTATTATGGTCTGAGAAAATTTCAATTCTATCAAATTTCTTAAGTTTTGTTTTTTGACTAAGGGTATGGTCTAGCAGGCTCACCTTACAAGAAATACTCAAGAGAGTTCTTTGGGATAAAAGCAAGTGACTACAGATGGTAATTCAAATCTACATGAAAAAAAAGAACACCTGTA
The DNA here is from genome assembly GCA_004026545.1 of Mormoops blainvillei. NCBI lineage: Eukaryota > Metazoa > Chordata > Mammalia > Chiroptera > Mormoopidae > Mormoops > Mormoops blainvillei. The sequence goes on along the minus strand of PVJD01002420.1, from coordinate 87,673 downwards.
AAGGTAATTTTGTAACTATAAAAGACAAATCCATATTTCATTTCCTTTCTCTTAATTAACTTAAAAAACAATTGTATTAAAAATGTGTGTAAAATTGTATTTTTGTGCCTATTACTTATAAAAATGTAATATGTTTGACAATAAGAATGCAGAGGAGATGCATGAGAGCAAGTTGTATTGGAGTAAAGAAATGATCCCAGATGGTTCCTCAAATCCACAGGATAAAATGAAGAGAACTAGGCATTGTAACTAAAAAGGTAAGCGGAACAAACTCTATAAATGTAAACATGGTCTATTTTTTCCCAGATTCTTTATTAGACATAAAATTATATAGACTAATAATTACATCATTGTACATCTGGGATTGTAACATATATAGATGTAATGTGTATAACAATAGCACAAAATGGGGAAGAAAGAATAGAACCAGCTAGGAGTACTTCTATTATGTCACTGGAAATAAGTTACTATAAATGCAAAATAGATTATGATAAGTTTAGATGTATATGAGAAGCCCTAGGGTAACCACTAAGACAATAACTTAAAAATAGAATAAAAAATCATTAAAAGTATTACATTTTTACACTAGAAAATATTTACTTAATGCAAAAGAAAGCAATAAAGTGGGGAAGAGGCCTATAAAAGACATGAGATTATACAGACAACAAAAAGGGAAATGACAATGTACATCCAACTATATCAATAATAAAATTAGAAGTGAATGGATTGAACAATCCAATCAAAAGGCAGAGAATGTCAGACTAGATAAAAGATAATTAGATCCAAGTGCAATAGTGCCCCCTTATCCAAGGCAAATATGTTCTAAGACCCCCCAGAGGATGCCTTAGACTGCAGATAGTACCAAAGCCTGCATATCAATATAAACCCTATACATACTATTTTCCAATACAGACATACATAATGCCTTATGGCTTCTCTTTGGCATATCTGAATTGCCAGCATCACTACTCTGGAGCTTTGGGGCCATTATTAAGTAAGTAGGGGTTGCTTGAACAAAAGCACTACAATACCACAACAGTCAATCTGGTAACAAAGGCACCTACTAACTGACTAAGGGGCAGGTAGTATATACAGTGTGGCTACACTAGTCAAAGAGATAATTCACATCCAGAGTGGGATGCTACCCAGAACAGTATGTAATTTGAAATTTATGAATTATTTCTGGAATTTTCCATTTAATATGTTTGGACCAAAGTTGACCAAGGGTAACATACTGTGGAAAGTGAAACCATGGATGGGGGGATACTGTATATGCTGTCTACTGGAGGAGTCACACTTCGGATTCAAGATGCAAATAGGTTAAAAGTCAAAGGATGTGAAAACTTACGTCATTAGAATAGCAGCCGTAAGAAAGATATGTACTAATATATAGTACATATTGACTATCCTAATATCAGGCAATATAAATACGAAGACAAAAATCATTACTAGACACAAAGAAGGATATTATATATAACAAGTGTCAATCCACCAAGGCACACAAAAATTATAAACATGTACACATTCACAATAGAGTCTCAAAATACACGAAGGGAAAACTGACATAAGTGAAGGGGGAAGTTAAACAATTCAACAATAATAGTTAAAGACTTTAACATCACACTTTTGATAATGAATAAAAACTATGCAGATTGAAAGGAGATAGATAGGTAAATACATAGAACATTCCAAAAACCTAAAGCAGAATATGTTCTTCTCAAGTACACATAGAGCATTCTCCAGGATAGACCATATAGGCAACAAAACAAACCCAACACATTTTAAAAAACTGAAACCACACAAATTATATTCTGAGATCACAATGAATTGAAATTAGAAATTAATAATATAAAGCAATTTTTAAATTCATGAATATGTGGAAAATAAACTGTAACTTCCTAAACAAACGATAGGCCAAAGAAGAAATCACAAAGGAAATTGCACAATACTTTGAAGTGAATGAAAATGTAGACACAACGTACCAAAATGTATGGTAGGCAAATAAAGTAAGTTTAGAGGACAATTCATAGCTGTAAACACCTACATTAAATGAGAAAATTCAAATAAATAACCTAAATTTTCACCTTTAGAAACTGAAAAAGAAGAACAAATTAAACCCAAAGCAATTAGGAAAAAATAATAAATTTTAGAGTAGAAATTAATGAAGTAGAGAACAGAAAAAGAATAGACAAAAATCAATGAAACCAAAGGTGATCCTTTGTAAAGGTCAAGAAAATGGAAAAACATTTAACTAGACTGACCAAGAAAAAAGAGAGAAGGCTCAATTTACTAAAAACAAAAGTGAAAGAGAGAACATTACTACCAACTTTGTAGAAATGAAAAAGATTATAAGAATATGCTGTTAACAACTGTATAACAACAAGTCAGATAACTTAGATAAAATCAACAAATTACTATAAAGACACAAACTACCATATTTGACAGAAAATAGAAAAACCGGAATAGATTTATGATAAGGAAAGAAACTGAATTAGTAATGTTAAACCTATGCACAAAGAAAAGCTTAGAAGCATTAGGCTTCATTGGTGAATTCTATCAAATATTTTTAAATGAGTTTATAGCAATTTTTCACAAACTCTTCCAAAAAATAGAAGGGAAGGGAATACTTTCTAAGTCATTTTATGAGGCCAGTTTTATCTGACACCAAAATCAGGCGAAAACATAGCAAATCAAGAAAACTAAAGACCAATATCTCTTCAGTAAATAGAAACAAAAACCCCCAACAAAATACCAGCAAACCAAATAAAAACTGAACATATAAAATAGGTTATATAACACCTATCCTTCTCAAACTATTCCAAAAAATTCAAGAGGAGGGAAGACTCCCAAGCTCATTTCTCAAGGCCAGAATCATCCTAATTCCAAAACCAAGATAAAGACACTACGAAGGAAATTATAGGTAAATATCCCTTATAAACATAGATGTTAAAATCCACAACAAAATAGCAAACTGGACCCAGCAATAAATTAAAAATATCATACACCATGATCAAGTAGGATTTATTCCAGAGATGCAAGGTGGGCACTATATCCACAAATCAATAAACATGATACATTACATAAGGAAAACTGAGGGATAAAAATCTATGATCAGCATGGATGGAACTAAAGAATATTATGCTAAGTAAAATAAGTCAGTCGGTGAGAGACAAATGATCTCAGCTATAAGAGGAATCTAATAAACAAAATAAACTAATGAACAAAATAAACTAACAAACAAAATAGAACCACAGACATGGAAACGTGGAATAAACTGACAGTGACCAGAGGGAAGGTGGGAGGGGGATAATGGAGGAAAGAAGGAGAAGGGGCTAGTCAAGAATATCTATGAATGACTCGTGGACATGGACAACAGTGTGGAAATTTACTGTGGGAGCAAGGGGTGGGATGGGTGGAAGAGGGCAAAGTGGGGAGAATTGGGACAACTGTAATAGAATTAAAATAAAAATGATTAAAAACCATATGATCATATCAATAGGTACAAAAAAAGCAGTTGATAAAATTCAGCACTCATTTATGATTAAATTTTTTTTTCAGCAAAGTGGGAATAGAGGGAACGTACATCAGTGTAATAAAGGCCATATGTGACAAACCCACAACCAACAGCATACGCAATGCGCAAAAACTACAAGCGTTCCCTTTATGGTCAGGAACAAGATAAGGATGTCTGCTTTCACCATTCTTATTCAACATAGTATTAGAAGTCCTAGCCATAGCAATCAAACATGAAGAAGAAATAAAAGGCATCCAAATTGGGAAGGAAGGAGTAAAACTGTCATTATTTACAGATGACATGATACTGTATATAGAGAACCCTAAAGATTCCACCAAAAAACTACTAGAACTGTTAAATAAATTCAATAAAGCAGCAGGATACAAAATACATATCCAGAACTCAGTTGCATTTTTATACATCAATAATGAACTATCAAAAAAGGAAACTAAGGAAACAATCCTACTTACAATTGATTCAAAAAGAGTAAAATAGACAGGAATAAATTTAACCAAGACTGTAAAACACCTCTACTTGGAAAATTGTAAGACAATGAAGAAAGAAATTGAAGATAAAATAAGTGCAAGCATATATACAGTGCTCATGAATAGGAAGAATGGGAATATCATTAAAATGTCCATACTATCCAAAGTAATCTATAGATTCAATATAATTCCTACCAAGATACCAATGGTGTATTTCACAGAACCAGAACAAATATTCCAAAAATTTGTATGGAAATGCAAAAGACCCTGAATAGCAATAGCAATCTTGAAAAAGCAGAACAAAGCTGGAGGAATCACACTATCTAATATCAAACTATGCTAAAAGGTCACAGTAATCAAAACAGAATATACTGGCATGAAAACAGACATATGGGTCAATGGAACGCAGTAGAGAGTCCAGAAATAAACCCATGCCTTTGTAGTCAATTAATATTTGACAAAATAGGCAAAAAAACCCATACAATGGGCTAAAGATAGTCTATTCAATAAATGGTGTTAGGAAAATTGGACAGATATGTGCAAAAATTGAAACTAGACCACCTTCCACATCACACAAAAGAATAAGCTCAAAATGGATTAAAGACTTATATGTTACACAAGAAACCAGAGAAATCCTAGAAGAAAACATAGGTAGTAAGATCCAGGACATTTCTTGTAGCAATATTTTTTCTGATATATCTCCCTGAGCAAGGATAAAAAAAGAAAAAAATGAACAAATGTGACTACATCAGACTAAAAACTGCACAGCAAAGGAAACCATCAATACAATGAAAAAACAACTCCTGAATGGGAGAAAATACTTGCTGATACATCTGATAAGGTGTAAATATCCAAAATTTACAAAGAACTTATAAAACACAACACTAAAAAACCCAGTTAAGAAATGGACATGTATGAAAGACCCATGACATGAACAACAATGAGGAGACTGATTATGGAAGTGGCGAGCTAGCTGGGTGGAGGGGGGCAATGGGGGAAAACCTGGGACAATTGTAACAACATTAACAATAAAATTTAAAAAAAATAAAATCAATACACATTAAAAAATGGGCAAAGGACCTGAATAGACAGTTCTCCAAAGTGGACATGCAGATGGCCCACAGACGTATGAAAATAGGTTTGACCTCACTAATCATCAGATAAATGCAAATTAAAACTACAATGAGACATCGCCTCACACCTCTCAGAATGGCCATCATAAGTAAATCAACAAACAACAAACAAGTGTTAGCGAGGATGTGGAGAAAGGGAAACTCTCACGCACTGTTAGTGGGAGTGCAGACTGATGCAGCCACAGTGGAAAGAGGTATCCAGTTACACCCCCAAAATTAAAACTGGAAGTGCCTTATGACCCAGCAATATTACTTCTGGGAATATATCCAAAGAAACCTGAAACATTCATTTGAAAGAACATATGCACCCCTATGTTCATTGCTTCATTATTTACAACAGCCAATATTTGGAAGCAGCCCAAGTGTCCCTTAGTAGATGAGTAGGTGAAAAAGCAGTGGCACATTTACACAATAGAATACTACTTGGCCATAACAAAGAATAAAATTTAACCCTTTGTGACAGCATGAATGGACCTGGAGAACATTGTGCTAAGTGAAATGAACCAGTCAGAGAAAGACAAGTACCATATGATTTCACTCATGTTGAATCTAATAAACAAACTGAACTAACAAGCAAAATACAGACAGACTCATGGAGAGCAGGATGACCACTTTGAGTGGGGGGCCTGGGAGTAAATGGATTGAGCAAAAAAGGAAAAAAAAGAAAGAAGTCATGGGCACAGACTACAGTGTGGTGATTGTGGGGTGGGGTGAGGGTGAGGGGTACGTGGAGGTGGAAAAGGGTAGAGGTGGAATAAATGGTGATGGGAAAAATTCAAAAACAAGAAATATTAGTATAGAGATGCAAAAAAAACAAAAACAAAAACAGAGTATATACCACAACCAAGAGGGATTCATCCCAGGATTACAAGATTGTTTTAAAATCTCCAAATCAATTAATGTAATAATACATCACATCAATAATGGACAAAATTCACATGATCATCTTAGTAGATACAGAAAAAGTTTTTGACAAAATTCACCTATCCCTTAAAGATAAAAACATTCAACAAACTAACAATTGAAGGAAACTTTCTCAACCTGATGAAGGATAACCTGTGAAAACCCACAACTAACATCATATTTAATAGTGAAAGATTGAAAGCTTTTCCCCTAAGATCAGAAATGTAATATGAATGTCTGCTCTCATCACTTCTACTCAACATTTTTAATTGAAATATATGGACATATAACATTGTGTACAACATGTTGATTTGATTCATTTACATATTGTAATATGTTTGCCTTTGTAAGCAATAGTCAGCATTTCTATCACATCACATATTTATCATTTCTTTTTTGTGGTGGGAATAATTAAGATCTAGTCTCTTAGCAAGTTAGACAATTATAATACAAAATTATTGCCTATATTCACTGTATTGTGCATTAGAACTCCAGGACTTATTTATCTACCGGTTGCAAGTTTGTACGCTCAAAACATATCTTTTTTATTCAACATTGTACTGGCAGTTCTAACCAGAACTTTGGCAAGGAAAAAGGGGAATTTGGATTGGAAATGAAGAAGTAAATAAAACTCTCTCTATTTGCAGTTATCGTGTTCTTGTATGCTGAAAATCATAAGGACTACACTGATGATCTACTAAAACTAATAAATTAATTCAGCAAAGTTGTGACACAGGGCCAATATATAAAAATTACTTGTATTTATATATTCTGGCAATGAACAAGTCAAAAATGAAATTAAGAAAATGATTCCATTTATAATAGCATCAAGAAGAATAAAATGCATAGGAATAAATTTAACAAAAGTGCTGACTTGTACACTGAAAACTACAAAATATTGCTGAAAGAAGTTAAAGACCTAAAATATTAAAAATATCTCATACTCATAGATCAGGAGACTTAGTATTGTTAAGATGGCAATACTCCCAAAATTCACCTACAGATTCAGTGCAATCCTTTAACAAAATCCCAGCTGACTTTGTTATCAAATTTGACAAGCTAATCCTAAAATTTATCTGTAAATTCAAAGGACCTAGAATAGCCAAACAACCTTGACAAAGTGAACAAAATTTGAGAGTTGACATTTGCTAATTTCAAAACTTAGTAGGTTTCAAACCTTAGTATGTTTCAAACCTTAGTAGGTTTCAAACCTTAGTAGGTTTCAAAAAGTAGGTTTTGAAAAACATACTGATGAATTGAGAGTCCACAAACAAAATCTCACCCGTATGGTCAATTGATTTTCAAAAAGGGTGCCAAGAATGGGGGAAGAATGGTGTTTTCAACAAATGGTGCTGGTACAAAAAGATACCCACATGCCAAAGAATAAAGTTGGAGCCCTACCTCCCACCATATACAGAAATTAGCCAAAAATTGATCAAAACTGAAATCTAAGATCTAAAATATCCTCTCAACAAAACTGTTGAAAATAGATTACCTAGATTTTACTAAGTAAAAACATCATTTTTTCAGAGTTGGAGGAGTTAGTTTCCATCTCTTCAAAAATGTACATTCACTTTGTATCTTCAGGTTACTTTTGGTAGATCAGGTGTTTACCAATCAGGTCCTTTGCATCTATAAATTCATCATATAGGCTTATCCATGTCTAAAATGTCCAAAATTTTTAAACATCATGCAACACATTAGATGCCATCATGTTAACCCTCTTTTTGTCAGGGAAAGTGGTTCAAGCATAGAGGTAACTTGAAATCCTGAAATCAAAATTAGGTTTCAAATAAGCTAGGGTTTTCATAAGAATTTGAGAAAGTCATGTTGAATTTGACTGCCTTTTTCTGGTGACATTTTATTTTGAGTTCTAAAGCTGTCTGATTTCCAAAATTTGCATTGGCACTGTCTGCTGAATGTGCAGATAGCAAAGTTAGATTAAATATCAACAATCTTTTATATTTTTTACAGTTTCATTATGATCTTCATAGAAATCCAGAGGGTGATTTGAACTTGTACTTTTCAAATAAAAGTACCTAAAAGCAACATTTTTCAGGTGCTGCGATTTGACATATCACTTGATATTCTGTAGAAAGCATGATCCTTGGTGTGATCTGATAGAATCAGCTCTACATTGTTAGAGGCCAACACATCTTGTCCCAAAATTTCCACTTTTGTTTACCACAGGACATTTCAGATGCACAGTCTGAATCAGGAAGTGGAATTTTCAAAGAGCATTCAAAAGAATCATACAATACATGTTTGTTCACATGATATGTCTAGGCTAAATCAGTGGCCACCAAATTCATCTGAACATTAGTGTCTTTTTGGAAGATCAAAAACTTTTAATTAATTTATAAGTAGTTATTTGCTCATCCTGTACTTGCAAGAGTCAATCTCCATATGTGCTTTTGCAAGCCCTTCTCTGTCAGGCCTGAACCCAAAATCTTTTCAGTTTATTGTCCAGTATGTTCTGTTTTGGTTGTTTACTTCCCTAATCCAGTTATATGTGTCCTTCCATCTGTCATCAAAACAGCAAGATCTTTTAGCTTTCTTTTTTGGTGATTTCTGGGTCAGTCTGGGGTTATTATTGTAATCCTTCTCATTTTCTTTAAACACTTAAGACACCTGGTCACAATATTCATAATGTTAAAAAATTAATGTAGCGCTATCTTCATACAAATCACAACAGTTAATCCACAAGCAAAGTTAGATAGAATGTTACAAATCATGATTGTAATGCACTTAAGTTGCAAACAAAGTTGCCCCCCCCAACTAGTGATGCAACAATAGAAGATCTATTCTTGTGAGCTGCAAATCATGGTTGTCAGCATCAGTGGTCAGGATTAAAAACAACAACAGTGACTATGGATAATCAATGCCATATCCATTGGACACTAAAAACAGCATTGTGTTCAGCCCCTATTTTTGGAACCACATTATGGGTTTGGTACCTTTTCCCCAAACATGAACAACTATTGCTGAAAACTGTTTTTTTTTTCCAATCCTGGGAAGGAATTTCATGAGACCCCAGACTTCCAGTGCTAAAGCTGGGACAGTACCAAGGAAGTAAGGATAATTGGTCACCCTGTTATACCTTTAGTAGCTTTCCAGGGCATCGAAAGGATTGTTTTTGACAGTTTTGTCCAGCTTTACAGTTGCTTCTGCAGGTGAAAATTTGTTAACCTCTTTAATTCATCATGCTGGAAGTAAATCTCCCATACTATGTATTTTACATACTATTTTTAGTGTGTCTCTCCCACTAGAATGTAAACTCCATGAAACAGGGATTTTTGTTTGTTTCATTCACTGCTGTATCCCCTATGTTTGGCACATCACAGTCACTCAATAAATATTTTTGATGAATAAATGAATTAATGACACTTGTAGGAGAGTGGAGACTAGATTGGAGGGGAAAATTGAGTCAGATAGGCAAGCCAGTAAGCTAGTAGAAGTTCCATATTAGAGATGGGAGAGACGGTGGAGATAATAAAAATGGACCGATTTTAGAAATAATTAAGAGGCAACATTGCCGTGATTAATGATAGAATGAACATGATCGGGGGGAGTGAAATATAGAGTGATAACAAGGTTGACTCCATGATCGCTGGCCTGCAGAACTGGGTCAGAAAGGTGCTATTCAATGAGTTAGCAAACGGGCTAGTACCAGGTTTATACAGAGAAGATTCTCAGTTCTGTTTAAGACATAGTGAATTTGAGATGCCTTTGAGCTGAAAAAGAAACTTCAAATAGGCAATTACATACATGGTCCTAGAATTCAGGAGAGATATATTGACTAGAGACAAAAATGAGTGAGTTATTAATCCCAGTAGGTGGTAAATAAAGTGATGGATGTGGATGGTTACCAAGGAAGAGTGAGAACAGGGCCTAAGGTCCAGCTGCCATTATAGTTTGCATGCCCTCAAGTTTTCACTTTTATTAATAAAATTACTTATTGTCAAGTGGGGCATAAATTAGGATAACAAATAATAACTTTTTTAAGATTATGAAATGCAACAATTCAAAAAGATTTTCAGGTTTTCCCCTATTTTTCTTCACATCTCATTTTTAGAGATTAGGCATGTCTCATGGCAGATTTTGGTGTCTATTGGTTATGCTTTTAAAAAATGATTTAGTCCTAGTAGGTGGCTCAGTCAATCGGAGTGTTGTCCCATACACCAAAATGTTGCAGGTTTGATTCCCGGTCAGGGCAGATAACTAGATTGTGGGTTTAGTCCCCTGTAGGAGCAAGTAGGGGAGGCAACAGCTCGATGTTTCTCTCTCACATTCTCTCTCTTTCTGTTTCTCTCCCTCTCTCTTTCTCTCTCCTTCTTCTCCCTCTAAAACTAATGAATATATCCTCAGGTGAGGAATAAAAAAACAGAATGTTTAAAAATTGGTTTAGGGTAACTATAGAGGATCGTTGTTTTAACTTTTAAGGTATTTATCAGGTCCTCCTGAATACTCAACTCAGCACTGTGCAAGATGCTGTGGGGAAGAGATATTTACTCTGCTTACCCTTGAGAAAACTTCAAACTATTGCATTTTGAAAGGAAGAATTGTATTTTAAATTGGAAGAGACCTTAAAGATCATCTAGCCTAATTCCATCATGTTTTTCAAAACATAAAAGTATGTCCCAGAAAGATGAAGTGACTTTTCAATTTGAAAATGAGATAGAGATCTCATTTCAGAAGCCAGAGCTCTTGATTTCTAGCCTAACCAAGTACACCGCTCTTTTTCCCTAAGTCGGTTATTCATTTAACAAATTTTAACTGAGTGCCTACTATGTGAAGGTCCCGTTCTGGGCACTCATGGTAAATCATGCTACCTTTTCATCTGCATTCGCCTCTGGAGAATAGTAAGATTCACAATCCTCTCAGCATTGAATAAACTGAGTTGACTAACAACAGGGTGTGGCTTACAGCTGGACCATCCACTTTCAATTTATAATCATTTCTTTTCTTAGTGCCTAAGGGAAGAGGAAATAAGTGGTAGATTAATATATGAAGCAATTAGAGAATGATATACATCAGAGTATATAATTAAGTGCTAAATTGCATTGTGTGTCTCTAAGCGCAACAGAAAGGTACAGGAGCCAAGGCCCAGACTGCAAGACAGCAGTCTTACAGAGGAAGAAGTCTTCTAACAGTAGTAACATGTTTCTGACATGTTTCTTTGAGTAAGTTCAGCAAATATTTAGTGGGCAGGCACTGTGCTAGGTGCCTGGGATATCAAAAAAAAAAAAAAAGACATGGTATCTTTCCCCCCAAAGCCCGCTGTCTATTGGGAGAGAAAGAAATACATATAATTTCAATATAATGGTGGTAAATGATGAGAGAGGTCTGGCTAGGGTATATGAAAGCAGAGGTGATCTTCGCTCAATCAAAGGGGAAGGAAAAGCTTCTGAGAATCTAAGGGCTGACACCTGAACTGAATCTTGAAGGCTGCTAGGTCCTAGTTAGTCCAAAAGAATTGTAAACAGGGCTTTAGAAAGCAAGAATAGCTTGAATAAAGAAACAAAGGCCTTTTGTCTTTATCCCACTTATTGGAAAAATTGGAAGTATTTTATAGCTACTCTTAAGTGGAATAAATGTCAAATCACGTGTTTTATACCTGAAACTAGGACTAACTAGTACTATTGTGTGTTAACTATACTATAATAATAAAAAGAAGAAGACAGACAATTTTTGCCCTTGAGGAACTTAGAATCTGGGGCAAGAAGAAAAAAAATAACAGTAACAACAACAACAAACCCTTGAAAAAGGTACTTCCATTATCCTTAGTTTGCAACTGACAGAATTAAGGTCCTGAGAAGTTAACCTGAAACCAGGAGTTGTGTCTAGGCCATCTGGGTTTTACCTTCCAGTATAGATTATATCGCATTATGAATATTAGTGCCCTACAAATTTTATCTATGGATAATTCCTCTAGTTTTTAGGTTTATTATAACATTTGAGGTTAGTGAGATCTATCTGATCATGTTATTTAACCAACAGCTAAAAGGAACAAAGATGCTCACGATCATCCAGGACCCAATGGCAAAACCAGTTATTAAAGCAAGTATCCTCACTAAAATACATGTCTAAGAATAATACTGATCAGAATGAAATCTCTCAAGGACTCAGATGGAGTTGATGAAACGCCCAAGTGATAAGCTTTTTTCCCTTGTTTTCAACTTGAGAGCTGCAGATTAGTGGTTTTCAAACTTTTTTATATATCGCAGTCTTACCTGGGGAGCTTAAAGTATAGTCGCTGGTCCCCGTTTCACATGTATGCCAGAATCACTGCAGTGGGGCTCAGCTGCTGTATTATTAACAAATTCCTGAGATGATTTCACTCCATTCCAATTCCACTTCTCCCATTCTTCATTACATTCTCTTCCCCTTTCTCGGCGACCTTTAAAAATATTTATTGAATACCTGCTCTAGTCCAGGCACGGAATTCTATGGGCTGGGTATAGAGCAGTGAGCATTACAAAACCAAGCCCCTGCCCTGATGGAGACAGATAAAAAAACATATAAACATAAGAATAAGAGTCAGTTAGCATAGTGATAAAGAGCTTGACTAATGGGGTCAAAACAATATACACTTGACCCAAGGTTCTTCCTCTTCCTAACTGTGTGACCTTGGGCAAGTTACTTAATTGCTCAACAGTCTCAATTCCTCTGTAAAAACTGGACTAATAATATTCCCTGCCTCAAGGGGCTGTTGTAAGGATCGAATAAGATAATGCACATCAGGTACTTAGCATGGTGCTAAGTACATTGTCCAAAGACAGTTAACTCTTATTATTTTGCAAGCATCAGCACTATTAAGTTTAATTACTTCTCCAGTATTGCCATCAATATTGAGTTCAGTTTCTGTGTTTATGCAACATTCAACAAACAACATTTGAAAGATGTTCATGTGTTTCTAAAGCATTTCCCCTTCCACAGTTGTACATTTCCTGGGCAGTTTCTGTACCATACCCAGCTTCTAATTGCTAAAACAAGGGAGATACAACAACGGCAAAGTCCCCAAGGGCCCCAGCTCCTCAGTTAGGTATCTGAATAGCTCTGTAGGCTGGACAGAGTTAAGAATGTTATGAAACCTCATCAAAACACTAAGTGGAAGTTAAAAACAAACGACAACCATACAAACTAAGTAGAAGAGCATAGGGGCCAAATGCTGGGAGCCAACATTAGTAGGTAGATCTATCAAATGTTATGGTGGTTAAGGGATACAAAAAAAAAAATCCATCTTTATAGTTGTTGGGGCAAAAACATTTACATATGTCATTATCTGTTCTTGTGCCCCAAAACAAATTTGCGAGTAATATTAATCTCATTTGACTGATGGTAAACTAAGGCCCAGAGACATCAAATGAATAGCCCAAGGTCACTGTGCTAGTTAGTGGAAGGCCAGTGCCTCAAGCCCAGGTCTTCTGATTCTTATGCAGCAACTTTCACAAATAAATAGAATTTTTTTTTTCACAAAAACATTTAAAATGCTTCATCCATCCACCTGAAAAATTAAGAATAAGAAATATAAAATGTATCCAATGTACAAAATGCAAATAGACTTTAGTTGCATTTAAGTGCTTTTCACAGTAAGTTGTTTTGCAACTAGTCACTGTAATTTTACATTTGTTTATGTGATTACTTGATTAAAGTTTGTCTCCGCCACTACAACAAGATGGACCATGCCCGTCTTTATCTAACACATACTTGATGAATGAATAAATGATCCACTGGTGTTGATTACAGCCAGAAGGGAGGTCATAGGCATGTAGGTGGATTTAGCCTTGGCTCAAAGCAGGAGCAGAAATGCTAGCAGCATTTTACACAGAAACACTGAAGATGGAAAAACGAATTACTTTTTAGTTGCTGGAGAGGATGAATTTGCTTGTACTGGACTTAGTGATTTAAGCTCAAGGACAGGCTGATCTAAGAAGAGCAGATGCAGTTGCTAAGCAGTTGTCTACAGGATTCAGTGTAGTCAAGAGATTGTATCAATTCTACAAAAAAGAATGAAGGGCAGCTTCTTAATATGCGGTCCTGAAGGGTATGCATCAGAATAGCTGGGCAGTTTAAGAAGGCAGGTTTCTGCAGCGAAACCTTTAGAAGAGGGCGGGGGCGAAATCTGCATGTTTAACAAGTTTCCCAAGTAATTCTCACTTCCACAGTTTAAGAATTCCTGGGGTGAAATAACAATAGAACAGCAGAGGGTCTAAAACTAGGTCTATGGTAAAGCCAGCAGTGTAAAGTGAGAAGGGGAAGCTACAAAAAAAGACTGAAATAACAACCAGAGAGAACCAGAGTTAGAGTCCTTGTTATGAACCGAGGAAGGTGAAAGTTTAAGGACAAGTAAATAGCCAAAAGGTTATTGATCAATGTAACAGAGATAGGAAGAATGAAGGTGGAGAAAAGTTGCGAAGATGGAATCCAGATTTGGGGAGGAGGGCCTGGACCTGTCCTGCAAGACCCAACTCAAAACATTTCCTCTCTAGGAACGTATTTCCTCCTCTGCTGGACAGAGTTCATCAATCTGTGTGGTATCTAATTCTATTACAGCATTTTGCCTATTGTGCGGAAATTCTGTTTTCTTCCTCATTAAAAATACCTGGTTTTCTTCCTCAGACTGAGAATTCCTTGAAGGCAGGAAATGTGTCTCATTCCTTTTCAAATCCCCAACGTCTGGCATAATACCTGGCATATAGAAAATATCTGCAAATGCCTGCTGAATGAGTGATCAGAGAGCAATTGGAAGCAAAGAATACAGTCTGGCAGTGAAGGTAGAGGAATCCTATATGCTTAAAGGCAAACGAGAGCTGGGCAATTGATGGCGCTGGAGCTGGGAACAAGTAGGAAATCGGTTCTTCCAGAGCACAGAAAATATGTGATTAAAACCACAGCTCTGGCTTTAAACAGCAGCAGGACATTCTTTCCCTGAGCCTTTCTCTGAGTTGGTGGAAGGAAGCAAAAGAAGATGGGTGTACAATATGCGTGGTCTGTCCAGAAAAACTCCAGCCATTGTTAGTTAATATAACGAGAATGGTTTGCGTGACATCAATATAACCGAGCGGCCAAGAGTGGACTGGGATGTGCGTGCATAAACAATGACAACTTCATTGTACTAGTCAGTGGGGGCAGTAGACACTGTTAAGTGAGCATGTGTACTGTGTGGCCATTGCATTCAAAGTGACTGAGCGAGTAGGCCAACGAGTCTGCATCAAATTTTGGGTTAAGCTTGAACGTTCCTTCACAGAAACTATTCAGATGATTCAGAAGGCCACAGATATGGGCAACTGGTGATTGGCATCTTCATCACGACAACGCACCTGCTCATGCATCACGTCTTGTACAGTTGTTTGGTGAAACATCAAATCACCCAGGTGACTCAGCCCCCTACAGCCCAGATTTGGTGCCCTTCGACTTCTGGCTTTTCCCAAAACTAAAATCACCTTTGAAAGGGAAGAGATTTCAGACCATTGATGAGATTCAGGAAAATACAACAGGGCAGCTGATGGTGGGTGATTGGGAGAACTGTGTGAGGTACCAAGGTGCCTGTTTTGAAGGGGACTGAGGGATCATTATCCTATGTACAAAGTGTCTTGTATCTTGTATCTTCTTCAATAAATGTCTCTGTTTTTCATATTATATGGATGGGTGGTTTCTGGGCTGACCTCATGTACCTTAGCTCAGATGGCCCTAGTCTAAATAAGTCAGGAAGTTAAGGTCTTTGCTGAAAAGGAGGTACAAAAAGTGGGATCTAGAGCTTGAAGAAAAAGACTGGACGAATGTTGGTGGAAGTGTACTGGTGAATCAATAAGAGATTAAGAGATCCTATGCTACATCCTCAGGCATTATCTTTTTTCCTCTCCTCAGGCATTGTTAAGAGCTGTTATCGCAATCTGACTCCTTTCTATAGCCCTCGAAATAACAGGCTGCAACTATCAGTTGCGCTAATTGGAACTGGCTACCAGATTTGGGGACTGAAACTAACTGGAGTCACTCTTCTCTTCCTCCTCCGAACTCTGTGCACTTCCTTTCGAACTTTTAAGGCACAACAGTCCATCTCCTATGAAAGCTATTTGTCTTTTCCTTATTAGACTGTAAAGAAGTGAGAGGGCAAAGGCTGTGTCTTATTCAGTGTGTGTTGTACCTTAGCATAGTGCTGTGTGCATATAGGCAGAGGATGTCTGTTTCAGGCACACAACTCTAATATGGCATTTATCACAACCTACTGTCTGTTTATTTTAAAATTTTAAAAATTGATGAGAGAGAGAGAGAGAGAGAGAGAGAGAGAGAGAGAGAGAGAGAATTGATTGAGATTTGTTTTTCTACTTATTTATGCCCTCACTGGTTGATTCTTTTATGTGCTCTGACTGGGTATTGAACCTGCAACCTTGGTGTATCCGGACAATGCGCTAACCAACTGAGCTACCTGGCTAAGGCCATACTGTATCTGTTTGCTTGCCTGTCTCCCTTTATAGAACATGAGCTTAAGGTCAGGAATTAAGTCAATGTATGTCTCTCTCGTGTTTGGAAATTAGTAGTTTTGCAGATGTTTATTGAATGAAATTTTGTTGACACGAAATGAATGCATGCATGGTAGAATGAATCAAATATAGCAAAATGTGGGCAGGTGGGGGGAAATCTAAAACAATGACATAGTGCATAGGCAGTATATTTTGTCACTTACACAATCATCAGTCTCATTTTGACATCAGTAAGTATATAAAGCTGGTGGAAAATGATGGTGTTTTCAAATACACTGTAAATGTTCGAATACACATTCTGGGTTTTAGTGAATCTCCAGCCACTCCCTTTTCTGGTACAGGGCCCGAGTGAAAGGGCTAAGGGTCCCATGCAGCTAAATGACTGCTTTGTCCACTCTTACTAGGTATTGTTTGTATGGGATACGAGGTTACATCAACATGCTTACTGTTTTCTTGAGGATTACAATTTAAGGTTGACATTGCAGGGGAAAATATAACGAATGAAAGAGAACTGTATCAGAACAATGGAAATCCAGCCCTCCCCACCACCCATCCCCTTCTTACCGGAAAAGTAGCTACTTGAAGGACATCTTTAAATTTTCATTTGTTTGTTAGGGGTTTTTTTTTCCCTTAAACCACGGCTTGCACTCTGTGAGCCGAGTAGAAAATAATAAACGCTGACCCTTACATAGGGCATACTCTATGCCCAAGTATGATTCTATAGGATTTACATATGTTAACTCATTTCTCTTAACAACCCTAGGAGATTTGGACGTGTTGAAACTGAGTGGGGGAGAGAGGTAATGCACCGTGCTCAAGGTCATAGAGCTAGAAGTCGGGAGCTGGGATTCAAATACAAGCATTCTGGCTTCATACATCGCTTAGGTGCTTGGTTTACCTGTGTGAGTTATAAAGAAAATCACTTATCTTTTCTGATTATGATAATCTCAGCATTTATAGAGGGCTCGTTATGTGCCAGGGACGCCAGTACATACTTGCATCATCTCATTTCTTCCGCACAATAAGCCCGTTAGTTACTATTTTTATCCCCATTTTAAAGACAAAAAAATTAAGGTACAGAGATTAAAACGATTCGCCCAAGGATTGAAATCCAGGCAGACTGACTCCACTACGAGCTTCTCAGTCTTTCCCGGCAGTAAAATGAGAGAACCGAGGACCTCAAAGGGATGCCACGAGAGTACAATGAAATAATGGATGTGAAAAGGCCTCAGTGAACAAGTGCAAGGGATAAGGCCTACCCATATAAATCACTGTTGAAAACTGGTTACCCAGCGCCCCTAAACAACGGTTTCTAGTCCCAACCCTTCTTCTTCTCAGCCCAACCCACAGCTATAGCTTTGAATCTTTCTGTGTCTCGTCGGATCCTGCCTGCAAACACTTGGCTGAGCGACGGACCGGAGAATAGAAGGTACACGCGCGAGCAGGAGGCGGGGCCCGTCGCCCCGATCCAAACTGGGGGCGGCATTTGCACAGGCGCCCTGGCTCCCCGGCTTCAGCTGTCCCTTCTCTACAACCAATCAGGACCTGCGGCGCATTCGGGCGTATTAACGCCCTGTGAGTCGTTGCGTGAGAGGGGGGGCGACGTAAGGGCGCTCCGCGAGCCCGTCTCCTCGAATGAAAGGAAACAACCTCCGGCGACAGAGCCCCGCTCTCAGGCGCTGCTGGAGAACCGAGACCGACTTCTTTCTCTTTTGCCTCATTGGCGCTTCTCTCCTGCCGTTTGCCTCCGGGCCCCGCTGGTGAGTCCCCACAGTACCCTGGGCCGCCCCCCCATTCTCTGTCTGGCGGGAGAAGACAAGGAGGATGGCGGTGGCCAGGCCGCCGCCCCTGCCCGTTGTTAAGGGGGACTCTTGGTGGTCTCGCTTTATTGTCGGGGACCCCAGAAGCGCCGCTCATTGAAGGCGCTTGGATAAGAGGCTGCTGAGAAAAGTGCTTTAGAGAAGCTAAGGGAGCGGTTAGGCTTAAGCCTAGACTTCGGGGGAGGGGGCACAACATTTAGGGAGGAAAAATTACTGGGAATTTTTAGTCTTTGCCATTGCTTAGTACATATTTGGGAAGGAAGGAGAATCCCAGTTTGGGAAGAGTAAGAGGAAGAATTGTTAGGATGGCAGGAGGGTTAGCCTTACGGAAAGAGGAAAAGCTCTGGGGTCGGGGGACGTAGGGGTGAAACAGATATGAAACGAAGACTTAGAGGGCGAACTCCTAGGGGAGGAGGGTTAAAAAAAGTGGTAGGATGATATTTTTCTGGATTCCAGAGGATTGGAAAAGGACAATTACGGGACCCTGACTTTACAACCGAAAGGAACCTGCTAAAGTGCTTTAGAGGAAGATAGTTTTGCGAGTTTATCTAGCGCTAGATTAGAGGGAGATCTTAGAGTCTAGCGTGTATTGAATAAATAACGGAGAGGATCCGGTACGCTATGTGTACTATCCTTTATTATATGGTCGAAGAGCACGGCATTCTTTTGAAATTTGTTCGTTTCGATATTCTGCGTGGAAGTTAAAAAACCCTTTAGTAATTGAAAAACCCTTCCTTTTCATCGGCGTACGGACTTAATATCAGGTCTTATTCATACAGATCAAATTCTTTCTCTACCCTTGGGTTTGAAACAACTGGAAAATTCCTTCAGTTTCCTTTTGAATAACCGCAAAAAGCAGTGCGAAGCATGTAATATCGTGCAACCAAATTCAGGTGCCCTTCCGGTTCATCTCTTATTCGTTTATTTCTCTCCACTGTAACTTTCCTGACATAAATACTGCTTCTTTGGGGATCACATATATTTTGATCTGTATATTTCAACTTGCTTGCGTGTGGAATTGTTCGATCTTCCGGAACTGCAGTTTTTGTTTTGTTTTGTTTTTCTGTGAAAATGGTCTTTCAGATACCAGGCATTGAATGAGCTCTCGAGTTGGCTCTTGAATGCTCTCCTTGATGTTTCAGGTTATTTCTACCTTGGTGTGCCTCACAGCATCTTGGAAAATCAGAAACGCATTAATTGTTTCAGCTTAACTAATCGGGCTTTTATATTTTTCAGACATTTAAATTGTTTCTCACCGCTGTTATCTTTGCATCTTTATTTCTCCTTTATAACATTATCTGTAATGTTATGTTTCTTTTATGCAAAGATTTCATTATTGGGTGAAAGCATCAAACTTTGATCTTTGCGTGCCCTTAAAAACCTTTTAGACTAAAATTAAAATGCCATTATAGCTGCGTGGATTATTATGAACTCCTTAATATTGGTCCTGGAATGCTCTTATTCTCCTTAAGCAGAAACCACAAATGTGGCAGCATTAGATAAAAATCTGTATTTTTATGATAAAGACAGTTTTGCTAGGACTCATTGTTTCCGTGATGTTCTCCACTTCATGTTTTACAAGGAGGCTGTAAAAAAAATTAGCAAGATGTGCACAGATGCATTATTTGAATTTTAGTGGAAAAATCCATTTAGTCATTGCACATTGGGGAAAGTTTTTAATTGGTTTTGTGCACTTTTGTGTGTTTCTGTTCACTTTACAAATTTAAACAGATTGCAGAAAAATACACTAAAATATCTTTGAATGCAAAATAAAGTGTACCTTTTTTCTCTTTTAGATTTTGGGGTCTTGATAGCTAGAAAATCAGGTTCTGAAAATTAGGATGCAGAATTTACCTGTTTATAAATTGAAAGAAGCAGAATTCAATATGGATAAAATTTGGGGGGTTCCATTTTCGGAATTAATTTGATTTTCTACTTTAGGAATTTTCTTTATTTTAAGCTGATTTTACAGCCTGTGCTAGCTAGCATTGTATATAAATTACACATTAAAGATGTCTGTGCAGATGAGATGCATAATGTGCCATCCTTTCAACTGGACAAGGATGACCTGGAGAAATGCTGAATATAGCACAGTTGTTTCATAGTGTCTGCTGTTGCATAGGAATAAAGAAAGCTAATTTAGAACACAACAAATTTTGGTGCTATTTATGACTGTTAGTGTTTTGCATTGTTAATTCTAAAGATTTTGGCAGCTATATTCTTGATAAAGCAACTGAACACACATTTGCCTAAGCAAATGCAAACACACTTCCCCTTTTGTTTCTTTTGTTTCTCTGTGATATCCTTTTTTTCTTTAATTCTAAAAGTATTTGCTGCCTGTTTTCAATCAGTTTCAGGGTTTATAGCCAGTGCTATGAATATAGTACCATCTGATGCCATTTGGAAGACTGAGGTATTTAAAATTGTAGATAGCATTAAAAGTTTGTTAAAGCCATCAACACAGAGACTGTCAGGGCCTTTGAAGTTTTGTTTAAAAGAAAATCTAGATGTAAATTGGTAAGAACTGTTTCATTGTGACTTCGCTTTAAATTTTGATTAAATATCTGCATTTTCACCTTGTCAATTGCCAAATGGTTTGTAGGTACCACCTTGCTGGCACCCAGTTGCTGCTGTTCTTGGTGAAGAAGCGCAACTCAGACACTCATGCGGTGTAGTGTTAGGGAGCCTTTTTTTTTTTTCAGTATAGTATTACGAAAATTTTAAATATATAGAAAAATTAAAAATAGTACATTTTAAGACAAAAATTTGAGATTTTATTCATTGTGATTTATTTTGTGGCAGCCTGGGTCCTGAACTGCTTAGCTCTGTTGATTTGTAAAAACTACACAAGTCAAGAAACTGATTTTGCATTTGTTTAGATACTTCTGAAGAATCCATGTTGAGCTTGATACTCTTAAATCTGAAACCTTCCATGTTGGAGTTTTTCTTCCTTTTTTGTTTGACTGTCCTACCTATAATTATAGTTTGACTGAATTTAAGACTCATTCAGAAATATTTTCCTACCTTTATATAATATTACTAATTTAAGTATGGAAGTTACTGTATTCAGAACAGTACTGTTAGCTTGTAACTTCAATATAATAAGCAGACTTTTGGAGTCAATCTGAGTCAGATTTTGTGTGTGTGTGTGTGTATTTGTTTTTATAAATACTTGGTTCCTAAAGTTTGTGTTTTTGAATAGATTGTTATAAGCCTATTTTTTTCTTTACTTGAAAACAATACAGGAGCAAAAATTAATTTATTAAATACACATATGTGATTTTTTAACTTGAAAATAATTCAAGTTTAAAAATTAGTGTTTCAAAGTCATAGTTAAGTAAATTTATTTCTCTCTTTTTTTTTTCATTTATCAACTGTAAACTTTAAGGAATCATGCAGTTATACAATTCTGTTCATTCTGGGTATTGTGTAGTTCTCTTAGTAGTTTTTGCTTTTCTCTTAGATAAATAATTCTTTGTTACCTTGAAGGGGCACCTAACTAGACATGAATAATATTTTGCATTAATTATGTGAGCAGATGATGAATTTAATATCACACATTTTGTATTTTTTTTACTGACCCTCGCAGAAATAGTTCTGATTATTTCACACATCCCTTAATCTGGGAGCAGTTTGATTTTTCTTGATTACTTCATTAAGTTATACATAAATATATATTTTTAAATTATGGAGACATTTTAAGTTGTAGTATTGATTTGTCTACACTAAAAACCCATTTAATTTGTGTATATTAAAACTTAACTCATATTAAACAACTTACATGACTGCGTAAACTGATTTTAAATGAAATTAACAATTTTGTTGCCTTTCTTATTCTCTGTAGCATTTCTTGAGGCTTATAAAGTGGCATTCTAAAGGTAATTTAAAAATCATGTCAAGCTCAGTTGAACAGAAAAAAGGTCCTACAAGACAGCGCAAATGTGGCTTTTGTAAGTCAAATAGAGACAAGGAATGTGGACAGTTACTAATATCTGAAAACCAGAAGGTGGCAGCACACCATAAGTGCATGGTAAGTATACCCGCTGCAACTGAGAGACCTGAAACCATGAGACTCAATGAATAGTCCTGAAGAAAATCAGTTAAATTTTTGAGAAATGGTTTTTCACTAATACTATGCCATCTTTACAAGAATATTTTCTTTTAAATTTAACATCTTATTCACTGTTTCACTGTAATTTCTTTATGTGTGAACCTTATTTTTTTTTAAATGTAATTTGTAGCTCTTTTCATCTGCTTTGGTATCATCACACTCTGATAATGAAAGTCTTGGTGGATTTTCTATTGAAGATGTCCAAAAGGAAATTAAAAGAGGCACAAAGCTGGTAAGTTGGTGTTTCTGCCTCTTGAGAATAAAATTTATTTTAAGCTCATTAAGGAAGAAATTGCTTGTTTTAGAGTATATTACCTTATTAGCTGAGTATAATTTTAAATTGCAGTTCTTTTTTTCCACCCTAAGCCAGCAAATTCCAAGGCTGGGTTTAACTTACCAATCAACAACAACAAAAACAACAA
Organism: Mormoops blainvillei; assembly: GCA_004026545.1. Lineage (NCBI taxonomy): Eukaryota > Metazoa > Chordata > Mammalia > Chiroptera > Mormoopidae > Mormoops > Mormoops blainvillei. The sequence goes on along the minus strand of PVJD01002420.1, from coordinate 64,801 downwards.
CGAAAGAAGAGTAATCACTTGAAACTATATAATGTTATTAACCAGTGTCACCCCAATAAATTTAATTTAAAATAGAAAGTGCAAAAAAAGAGTGAATTGGCCCTGGCCAGGTAGCTCAGCTGGTTAGAGCATCATCCCTATACACCAAGGTTGTGGGTTTGATACCCAGTCAAGGCACATACAATGAATGCCTAAGTAAGTGGAACAAGAAATCTCTCAATCAATCAATAGCGCGCTCGCGCTTGCTCGCGCTCGCTCTCTCTCTCTCTCTCTCTCTCTCTCTCTCTCTCTCTCAGTTTAATAAATTAAAAGGAGTGAATCAACATTTATATTAATTCAAATCTTTTCCTTTCCAAAAAGAATTAAAATCTTGGAGGCTGTATTGACTTAGAAAACAAGCAGTTTGCTTAATTTGAATGCATTATGTGTTAAAGTCTTCATTTAAGTATATTTTCACAATTAAAGTAGTCATTATTATAAATGAAGATAGCCGTACCCTTTCAACAGGAAAATATTAGCAGTTGCTGAGTAAAGTAACTATTGACTAGTCAATACCTGTGGTTCAATATTATATACCTGTGGTTCAGGTATATGGCACAGCATTCATGACTTTGGATAACTTTAGGTTAGTTTTACAGTTTTCCTGATGCTATGCTAGAGTAATGAACCTACCTATAGCTGTCTTTACTGCCAGAAACCAGATTGACAAGATACTATATGATCGCTCTATTGGAAAAGTAGTGTCATCTCAGTTGGTATTTATAATACATTATGGTTTATATTGAATCAGTGTTTTTCTTTTGGTTATTTTTCTCCCTTGAGTTCCTTATTGAAATTACATCTGTAAGTGAACCTCCAGTAGCTTGGCTTTGAAGTGTTACATTATTTTAAAGTTGGGTTTAACAGAACATATATCTGAGTTCTTAGGCACCAAGTAGTCTCATTTCACAAAGCATTGGATGGGAAGAGGTGACTGCCATTTTGATGATCAGGAATAATCTATTTGAAAAGTAGTCAGTCTTCTAGTATCAGAAAAAAAAAGTATGAAGAAATTCAAGGATAGCATTTGAAATTTGCTTTAAGATAAATAGTCTCAAACCCTAAAATCGGTATTGGCGCAAATGGGAATTTAGAAGTCAGACTGTTTTTGTTGCAATGAAATCTTAACTGAAAATGTTTCTCTCCCACCCAAAAAAACTGTAGATAGCAATGGAACACTCCATTTTTAATGTGATTTTTTATTTGTTTAAATGTGGCTTTACATTTCATGTTACTGTGGCTTGCTGACTTGAGAACCAGAACAGCATGTTTTTATTTCCTCATCCTTAAAAACAAATTCAGATATAAGGAAAGAATGCTATTTACTTGAAAGAGATTTTCCTTTAAGCCTAATTGCTGCATTATTTTTTCCTTGGCACTATGAATATGCCTAGAAAATGCTTCTACATCCTGACTTGTTAGAATTTTTTGTCACTTGACATGCTGCTCTAGTCAGAACAGGAGCAGTTTTGGTTTCTAATGTTACAATATTATTAACAAATGCAGTGCCTAGTTTTGCATGAAACAGCAATACACATCTGGCAGTATTGCTAAATTCAGTGGAGACTTAATCTGTTTGGACTGTATGTGAAGAAAGCATTAGAACTTTGTACAGGTTTCACTATTATAAGTTTTTTGATTAATTTTTGATGGTATAGTGTAGGGAGTTGATTTTTTTCCCCCTCAAGTGTAGTGAGTTACACATAACAACTTTTTCCCTAATCTAGGGCATGGAACAATAATGGTGGGGAAGACCGCAAACTATAGTAACAGACTTAGATTTGAATCCCAGCTTTGTCACTTACTAGCTGGGTGACCCCGGGCAAGTTATTTACTTCTCTACACCATGTTTTCATCACCTGCCAAAAGGAGATAACAACAGCACTTGCCTCACAGGGTATCGTGAGAATTTAAAGAAAGACTATACAGGACTGAGCATAGTGCCTCGCATGTGGTTAGGGCCTGATAAATGGTAGCCACCATTGTAAGCATGACTTGTAAATAATAATAAGATCCTGCTAATATTATTGTAGGCTAATGAAAAGCATGCTGGGCTGGGGAGTCATGGAGCCTGTTTTTTTAAATAACTCTGCCACTGACATATTATGTAACTTTAGACAAGTCATTAACTTATTTGTCTTTTTGCCAGTGGTAAACAGATAATGCTGTATCATTGCTTACTAAGTAGTGGTCTTACATGAGTAAGAAGTGCTACAAAACATACAAAAAGTTACCTTAGGAAAGGTGTTTTGAAGTCATGTTGAGGCTCCGGGCATCTGGTATTGAGAAGAGTGGCAGAAGGAGAGAACTTTTGAGCCCGGGTATTTAATTTTGCTCATATTCCTTCTCCCAAAATGTCAGAATTTAAATAACTTACATAACAGATAGGTCTAGAGTAGCATTTATATGTTTAACATTGAAATAATTTCGAAGTCTCCTTTTAGCCTTTAGTTTTGCTCCTTCTATTTTATCATTTTTATATGAAGTATTAATAAGTAACCAAAGTAACAGATTTTAGTTTTCTTTTTTACTTTCCCCTGTGTAGATTTGTCTAAATAATAAAAGGGCCATACATCAAATAAGAAGGGAGAGGAAAGCGCAGAGCTTCCTGTAGGTAGATAAACTCCATATAAACTAGATAATCAGCTTCCCTAATTGAGTTTTTAAAGCATTTTATCCTGTGAACCTGTTTGCCCTGGCTCCTGTTTATCTAGATTTCTAGGTGAAAAGCAGGTCACGAATACCCTTTGAAAATAATCGAAAACACGAGTGCTTGTCCCTGGGTGCTTTCAAGACAGGTCCTAGTCTGTACCTGGTACTGGCTCCAGAGATTCTCACTCACTTCGAAGAAAGGCATAGAGAGAAGAGGCTGGTACTTGAGGTGAAAGCTTATAGGTGGCCAGGTGGGTCAGTCTTGAGAGGATGTTCATCTCTTTTACATGACCTTGATCCCTGTTTTGCCGTGTATAATGCAATCCCGTGTATAATGTGCACCCACATTTTTGTGCGCATTTTACATGGCAAAATATGGTATTTAGGACCAAGGTGGACCAGAAGAAATTTGTTGGAGTACTAAGGTTTTTATAATTGAGACTCTGATTTTGCAATTAAGACAGATACATTTCCAGAATGGTTTCCAGTCCCTGTCGAAGCCATATGGAGACACCACATCTGTACCAACTACTCTTATTCTCCAGCAGTCTAGCCAAGAAATGCAAATTTCCAAGTAAAATTATGAGTTACTGCTATTTTCATTTTGTTTAAGGAGACACTTGAAAGGAGTATATTTGAAGAACATAACTCTTTCTGGATGAAGATAGTGGTGAGATCATGAAGAGCATCTACATCAGATAGTTACTATTCTAATCGGTACCTATGTCCGATATACCACAGACTCCAAGAGCGGAAGGAGTTCAAAAGACCATTTTGCTCACCTTCCTTACCCTTAGGCAAGACTGCATACAAGCCATCCAACATCAGGTTTTTGTCTGTCCTAGTCTTAAATATATCAAGAAATTTTGATTCTACCCCAAGCAACCTGAAACAGGACCCATATTATATAACTCAAGTCAGAGTCAAGAAATTCACCTCTCTGTATAAAATCACGTATCTTGCTTAATTTAAAGCCCTTTATTCTTGGCTTGTCTTTTTCCATTCAGGGAAATGTTTGGTTTTTTTTCTTACTGAAAAAAAATTCTTAATATATCTCCTGACTATCATCTTGTCACTACTAAACTTTCCCCTTTCAAACTAAATTTTACTCACATGTATTAAGAAATCCTCTGAATAGTTTTCCTGCTTTTTTCAATAGTAGAAATAGTTACCATTTATTGAACATTTAATATGTTAGGGGCCGGGATAGTACTTTAAATACGTGATCCTATTTAATCTCATAATCATGCTGTGAGATAGGAAGGTATTCATTCCCAAATTACAAATGAGGAAACTGAGCTTCAGAGAGGTTAAGTACCCTGACTGTGGTTATACATAGCTAGTAATTGGCAGAGCTGGAATTTGAATCCAGAGCCAGTTAACTGGAAAGTCAGAGTTCTTAATTATTAGGTTATACTCGACTGCCCTTTAAACTCCCTAACCAAAAGTCACATTTAAAAATGTCATGATTAGAGCTTAGTAGTTTTTTAATAAACATGGACATAGTACCTCATTTAAGACATAATCAGACTCCTATGAATATATTCTGTTACGAGCATTATTTTGCTTTTTTAGGACAAAAATCCTGTATACACACTAAATAAGGATATTATGATTCTCTGTTACCCTCAAGATATTTTTTTGTAGTCTCTGAAAATAAAAAGACCAATTATGTAGTCTTTACTGTTATTTACTCAGTACCAATGGGGTGCTTGGCACCCCAGAGAAAAAGGATGTCTGATTTTGAGACCTGATGTTGTAGATAATGGGCATGCCATGGATCTGAATCCGCATACATGATAATTTATAGCATACACTTTTAAAAATTATTCTGCGGGTAAAGAGTCTTGCCTACTGAGGTAGTTAAGACTGCTTCGTAGAGATGGCAAGTTAAAAAAAAAAGGGGGGGAGTTGAGTCCAGGAAACAGATTAGCTTTACTAGAATGGGTCATTGAGAGACTTGCAGGAGTGGATTAGAATTGAGTAACGTAGGATGATTGTGGGGTCTTTAAATGTTAAATAGGAATTTCAGGTTGAATAGGAGGGGATAGGGAAGGGCAGTGCATGATTTTTCAGGGGATAAGTGATACACAGTTGTCACTGTGGAGAATGAAATGTAATAACAGAGTATTTGTCTGGTATACATAGTTGTCCTGCAGGCATCGTAAACTCAATCTGTTTAAACCAATATTCGTTATCTCCCCACCCTGAAACCTGATTCTCTTTCTGAACCCTTTACCTGCAACACTTTCTACTTCCACATCAGTCATTTAATTATATTTCTGGGAAGTGTCAGTCTTTTTTTTTTAATGGTATCCTATACCCATTCTTCCTCTTCCCATCCTCCCAACATGCTGCTGGTAATTACTTGATCTCTGCTTTTGAAACCTAATGTTTTAACACTGACTCAAAACCTTTATTGATTTCTTACTGCATACAAAATAATATCCAACAATATCCAGAGGCCACAGCCTGCTTTCAGAAGTCATGTCTTTTTGAAAAAAATACTTTATTTAGTTTTAAAGAGAGGGAAGGGAGAGAAACATCGATCGGTTGTCTCTCATATGCACCCCGACCAGGGGCCAAAACTACAAGCCAGGCATGTGCCCTGACTAGGAATCGAACTGGTGACCTTTTACTTTGCAGGACAATTCCCAACCAAGCCACACTGGTCAGGGCTCGGAAGTCATCTCTTAACTCACCTTTTGGATTCCTTATCTCATTTCCTCTCCTCTCAGTTTCCCAGTCATCCTCTGCTTGTCTCTACTGCTGCATATGTACTGATTTTACTCATCTGCTAGCTGCCTCTCAGTTTTATCTGTCCTTGAGTCCTACCTAGCCTTCCCCTCTGTCATAGAATTTAACACACTATGAACTGTATTTGTTACATGTGTGCAAGCCTTTTTTCCCCACTATATTGTGGACTCTGGGGGAGTAGAGACTGTTCTGTTTGCTTAGCATAGGATTAAGTGGGGATAATACATGGAAAACACTTAGCACAGTGCTTGATGTCTAATTTGTTCATTAGTGTTCTAATAAATAAGTGGGCACTCATTAATTGTTGGTTGAACTTGAAAGAGAGAAGAGCTTCAATTGGATAGTAGTAGGAAACCTTAATGAGCTAGGTGTAAATTGACCAGGGAAGTAGTGGGACAACCTAAAATTCCCGTTTTGGTTAATCAGCGTTTCAGTGTTGTTTGCAGCTCCAGCAGTTTGAAAAGGAAGGAGAGAAATCTAGAGGGGAAAATCAGGTGGGTGATTTGTTCAGGATGGTGGAGAGCTGTGCATGCCTCACACAGGAGGGTTTTTGTTGCTTCAGCTTTCACTCACCCAGTATGATGATATTTTTGTGTTTACATAGGCATTGTATATATTTGTCAAGGCCTCCATCTAGAGTCTGGAATTCATCTATCTGTCCATTTATCAGATACTTAATTGACTGTCTACTTTGTACCAAGCACAAACGGAAATACTTAGGGCGCAACCATGAATAAATATAGTTTAGCTTTAGAAGTATCTAAAGAATGCCACAGGAGAGCTGGGAAAGAGGGCCATAATCAATTAATTTTACCTGAGAAGGCAGAAGGCTTCGTAGAAAGTGACATTTGAAATGTGTTCCACTGGGAAAGTGATGCTGTTAGAAGTCAAAGGGGGAAGAGTTTCAAGGAGGAGGAAGTGGTTAAAGTATTAAGTGAGTATTAAATGCCAGCGCTATTTAAAGTAGAGTGTGTGGCTCATTTAGCATTCAGTAAGGACAAAATGGAGCGCCCACAGTGTGCAGAATGCTAGCACTGCTAACTGCTCACAAGGCAGCAGAAAATGTCAGGTGACTAGTAGTGCTACTAATCAAGCAGTGATACCTAACTAGCTCAGAAGTCAGAAAGCGGCTATAGGAGATTACAGAGGGGTATCTTTTGAAAAAGATTTCCAAGTCATTTTTTAATGAACACGCTTGGTCATGGACCATTGCCTTGGGACAGGGGTGGGCAAACTTTGTGTAAAGGACCAGATAAATATGTAAGGTTTTGCCAACCATGTGGTCACGGAGGCAGCCACAGACAATACACACACAAAAAGAGCACGGCTGTGTTCCAATAAACTTTATGTACAGAAACAAGTGGTGGGTTGGATTGGGCTTTGAGGACTCCACCTTAGGGTATTTTCGGGGGGAAACAGGTAAATTTTCTTGCAGGAGATGGCTGTATTGTCAGCTGTGTAACTAAGTGTACGTGAATGATGAATGTGTTCATAAAGATGTGAATTTTTTTTTAAAAAGCTCTGATTATGACATGCAGGTTAATCTTAAATGTGTGCAGATATTTTACATCATTTATATTAAAATGAACTTTGCTGTACTTTGAAGGCGATTAAGGAGAATGCCCGTAAGGCCAAAAACAAACTTCAAGTCTAATGATGGGGAAAATCAGGTCTTTGACTGTAACTGAATCAGTTAATTTTTAAAAACATTCAAATATTTTTTCTTTGCCTTCATTTAATACTTCTTTGTAATTGGGAATATTGTCCATTTATTTCACTATGTAATTACGTCTCATTTATTTGTGCTTATGGAGGAGAACTCAAATCAATAATAAAACACAATCCAGGTCCGTTTTTGAGGGTTGTCTCAGTGCTTACTCAAGCATGGATGTGTATTTGGTGTTCTTCACAGATTAAGTATAGCAATAGCATGACAGTGTAGAGCGCCCTCAGCCTGAAAGACCTACACCTGAGAAGAGCCTAAACCTAATGATCTGAGCTCACAAAAAGTCTGTCTGAACCTTTCGGATGAAAAAATAAACGTCAAAAGCTCCAGTAAGAGAAGTTATACTCCTCGTCAATGATAATTCATAAATTTGGATGGAGTTGGAATATGTGGTATTCAGAACAAGGTCAGGAGGCGAGGTTAAGTAAGAACTTGATATGCTTAGTTCATTACCTTGCAGTTTCCAAAAGACTTCTGAAAATGATTTATTCAGTAACTTAGATTTAGATTTAATCTGTTACTTAGATTTAGCCTGTTACTGTAGTAAAAACGTAATTTTTTGTGGCCCTTTTTTTAGAAGCACTTGAAATTTAAGGTCCTAATCTATCAGGTTTGTTACTTTTCAATGGCTGTGACAGTTTTCAGATTTTACTTTTTGCTTTCTACCTTTCCATTTAGACTTAGTTATTATATTTTATAGACTCTGTGTGTGTGTGTGTGTGTGTGTGTGTGTGTGTGTGTGTATGCTATATTGATAAACCAGAATTTGTTGTAAGATCATATTCCACTCATGTACTTTTAGGAATTTTAAAAAATGAATAAATGGGACAGCTGTCAGTTAACCAGGTAATTCATAGCTCACTCTGTTTGCTGTGTTGATTCGTGAGTTATTACTATAAATAAAACAACCTGGAGTTAAGAGCATTTTTTTAGGCAGCCCTGAAAACTTGCCCCGACTGCACTTTCCTGCTTTTATTAAAAACAAACACCAGTATAAGGTTAACTACTCTTACTTTTTGTTTCATCTCCTGTGAAAATATCTTAGGTACCCTGTTCAGAACTCCAAGTACTTTGGGTATTTTTTCTTGGCCTCCCAACTCAAGAACATTCTCTGAACATTTGTAGCCATTTGCTTGGAGCAGGTATCCCAAGAGTAGTAACTGCTTGGCTGTGAGAATTTATATCTATACACTGTGGTCAGTTACTGATGTGTATAGTAAATACACAGCAATTAAGCTGGGTGAAGCTAAGTCTTAGAAAGCCCTCTCTCCCTTGGCTTTATCTAGCCATCAGATTTCAGCTTTTCCCCAAGAGCCCTTATCCCTATTCTAGAAGTTGTCAATCTCATTTTAATTTTACCTTATATCTATCTGCAGTCTTAGTTGATTTTTCCTTGAGATTCCCCCGTAGCTACTGAGAAAGCAGCATTTTTCCCTTTTATTCCTTAAGACGTCTTACTTTTGCAAACCAAGTCTCAGTCCTGGCCCGGTTCAGTTGACTGAGGAGCAGGTATGCCCAGCCTCTGGGCTCCTGTGAGACTTAATCTAAGTCATGGCCCCTTTCAGTTTCTGTTGTCTCCTCTCATGCATGACTTAGTTCCTCTTTCATCCATAGGTCAGCTCCTTGAGACTCTGTTTATGTGTCACAACTTAACTTTGTATAGCTTCCCAGAAAACAGAAGGGTGGTTTCCAGGGATGAGGAGGTGGGAGAGCATAGGAGATATTGGGCAAGGACTACAAAGTTGCAGTTACGTAGGATGAATAAGCCTAGAGGTCTGATGCAGAAAATGATGACTGTAGTTAATACTATGTTATACACTGGACATTTGCAGAGAGTGGGTTTCTGGTGCTCTCAACACATGCACCAAACAATGGTAACTACATGCAAATGGAAATATTAATTAGCTTGACTGTAATAATCATTTCACTATGTATATGTATATTAAAACATGTACACCTTAAATATATATAATTTTATTTAAAAATTAAAGGTAGTATAGCTTCTAACCATACTTATAAAGATAATATGCAAATGCCTGAGCCAGGATGGGGCCTATTCCACTCTCCCCGATTGATTATTGAGGTTTACTAGGTCTACTAACTAGCAAACTGAGTAGAGGAGTAAAAGTAAAAGAAAAAGTATCAACAAATAAATGTTTACCTCTATTTAAGTCAAGAATTTGAAAGCAGTATACAAGCAGGAGAAACTAAGAATTGATGTACCTATGTTGGGGACAGGAAATTAGTCCTGAATGGAGTGTTTGATACGTGGAACAGACCTTCTCTCAGGGGAAAGGGTCCACCGTTGTTCTTAAAAAACACGTTCCTGTCAGGTTAACTTTCATTTTCCCACATTTCAGGGAGCCATAAGTAAAGTGCAAGTGTGACGTTAAATGGCAGCTGACAGTCATTCTGCTGAGGGCCCAGTAGGGACTGTGACAATTGGAGGGCAAATGTTTTGTGTAGAGAGGAACACAGGATAGCATACTCAGGCCCTACCAACTGCCGCCTTGCTGTGGTATGCGTTCCATCTTCCTATTATTCCACTTTTTTCAAGAGAAGACCTTTGTTTCATTTTCTTTTTTGTTAATTAAAAATTTATTTATTGATTTCAGAGAGACAGAGAAACACTGATCTGCTCTTCCACCTATTTATGCATTTACTGGTTGATTTTCGTATGTGCCCTGAGCGGGGATTGTTCCCTGAGTGGGGATCAAACCTGCAACCTTGGTGTATGGGGATGGTGCTCCAGCCAACTGAGCTACCCCGCCGGGGCTCCTTCGCTTTATTTTCCATAACACCCCGCCTGTCTGGTTTCCAGAATTCTTTAATTTTTCTTTTTATCTCTTCCTTGACTTTGTTTATTAATAGAGCTAATCTCTTCCCCCAAATATTCTTGTCTCTACTCATTTCGTGCCCCTTCAGTTGGGTTTTTCTTCTCCATTTCACCTTTCCAATTCCTAGATCAGACTGTTTAATATTTGTAGACATACCTGGAGATAATTATGTTAAACCCGCATGTATTAGAAACATAAATGAGAAAAAATATGCCTTATGATTGTAAAATCTTCAATAACAGTAAGCTTAAAGTCAACTATTTTGTAAGGCATAGTGCTATTCATCCAAAAAACTCCGTCTAGAAGCAGTTGGTGGATGGAACCTCTACATTTATAAAGATGATCAGCCATACATGGGAGTAAAATGGTAAGAGGCAAAATGAGTACTCTTATCTTAAGGCCTATTGGAGCTCGGGAAAAAATTATTTCAGGGGTTGAAATATAGCATAATAGGCTTAAAGATAACAGATATGTTCTTGTTTTGTTTATAGGGGTACACAGGAAGATTTAAATTTTATATTTAGTTTTATGATGGGTAACTTTTGCTATTTTGTTAGCACCTTGCCAGAATTTCATATACAAGAAGGTATTTCTGCTTGTATATGAATATTGCATAAAACAGATCCTGTAAATTCTAATTGAGGAAAATTCTTGTTCCTAACCTTGAAAAGAATTTTCACTCTCTGAAAACATTTTTGTTGGTATGTCTCCTTTTCTTCCTTCAGAGAAATTGACAAAAGTGAGAATCCTTTTCTGTTTTTTTAAAAAAGTATCTGTCTTAAGTTGCTGCAGTTAACTGGTTATACTTGGGCAGATTAGAATTTATAACCAGACAAAACACATTTTGATATATTTTACACATTTGGTTTCCTTCTCATTCTCAATAAACTGAAAGATGGGTATTGAAAGCATTTGCTAGGGCATCCCCAATATTCTTAAGTAATTTTTTGGATATGAAAGTAATTTTGCCCATTGTACAAAAATCAGAAAACACAGGAAATTATGAAGAAAACAAACCACCCCATGGTAACCACTCAGCATTTTGCTCTATTTAGTTCCACCTATTTTCAAAGAATATAGGTTATAATTGGGATCATAATTCACATAGTTTTGTACATGCTTCATTTTTCACTTAACATTACACAGAAACCATTTCCCATACCATTAAAATTTCTTTAAAAACAATGGCTATGGAATATTTCGACATATGGGTGTACTGTAATTTATTTAAACATTTTTCAGTTGTTTTCCATAGGTGGATTTACATTTCAGGCTATTCTAAGTAAGTCTGCGGTGATCATTATTATATATAAATTATTTGAGTATGATTTTTTAAGACTAGATTTATAGAATTAAAATTACTGATCAGAGAAGATAAAGTTTTTAAAAGCCCTTTGATAATTAAGACAACTTACTGCGCAGAGAGCGTGGACCAGTTTCCAGCAGCATTTCAGAGAGCCCGTCTCACTGTGTGTTTGCCAGTGTCAAGGATTTTCCCCAGTGCAGTATTGTTAGTAGTACCTCTCCTTTCATTTTTGATTGTTAATTTAATTTAATAATTTTTAAAAAGATTTTTTAAATTTATTTTTAGAGAGAAGGGAAGGGAGGGAGAAAGAGGGAGAGAAACATCAGTGTGTGGTTACCTCTTGTGCACTCCCTACAGGAGACCCGGCCCGCACCCCAGGCATGTGCCCTGACTGGGAATTGAACTGGTGACCCTTTGCTTTGCAGGCTGGCACTAAATCCACTGAGCCACACCAGCCAGGGCTAATTTAATAATTTTTTTCAAAACGTACTTATGCAAACCCATTGGAGATGTAATTTCAAGATTAACTACTTGCAGTAGAGTTTTAATGAAGTGGGGTAATGTTCAGTTTATTAAGTTAAAAACCAGGTTGCAAAATGGTACATAACAGAATTACATGGAAAATACTTTCACGTAAGCATTGTAACGCCGTAACGGTGTTTCTGCTTGGTGAGTATGAGTGATTTTGAATTTTTTTTATGGTCTTTTGTGTTTTCCAAAATTTCTATAGTAAACCTATGTGTTTTGATTAGAAATTAATTTATTAAAATAGTACAGTAGAATTTCATAATTACACTGCAGTGTAAATGTTCCATCTTCTCAGGAATTTATAAGCCACCTAAAAGTATTTAACAGATTTTCCTGCCTGGCAGTTTGGTGTAGTATTTCTTTTTACTGTAGTAGTTTGAAGCTTCTCTATTTATTTAAGGAAGTGGATGATTTCACTACTATTAATAATGGACACTGGCCCTCATGTTTTCTTGGAAGTACCTATATTGAGAATGTTTCTGTTTCTGACACATATATGAGTATTTTTTGAATGATAGCTTAAATAAGAGGTTGAGTGTTTGACTTGATTAGAGAAATATAAGAAATTTTATTAGAATTTATATTAGCTTCTTGGCACAACAAAATTGCTTAGGGGCAAACTAATCCAAAATTAGGATGGTAAATGTTCTTTATGTTAAAATTAACAAAGAAGAATAAGAATTGTTTAAAATGAGGTATCTAGCAGTCTAAAAACAAATCAGTTTTTTTAATGAGTTTTTTCATCTTTTTTTTTTTTAGAGAGGAGAAGGGAGGGAGAAAGAGAAGGAGAGAAACATGAATGTGTGGTTGCTTCTCGAGCATCCCCTATTGGGGACTTGGCCTGCAACCCAGGCATGTGCGGTGACAGGGAATCAAACCAGTTACTATTCGGTTCACAGGCCAGCACTCAATCCACTGAGCCACACTGGCCAGGGCAACAAATCAGCAGTTTTTAAGATTTACCTTATTGTGAGTTTATTTTGGCATGGCATTTATGGCTTAGGAGATAACCTCATTAAATTCCCCCCAGTATACTGTGATATGTTAATCAAACCCTTAACAATCATTGTTATATAATTGTTACTTTTTTAAAAGAATTTTTCTAAATTTAGATCATAAGCTAGTTAAACAATATGAATTATTCAGTAAAGTCATAAGGTAAGGTATATTAAAATATGTTGAAAGAGTCTGTTCTTTTATCTGTCTGAATTCATAATGCAAGAGGTAAGTAACAAATTAAAACAGATGTGTGTATTTTAACAATCAGCTTGACATCACAAAATATTTTTAGAGCTTGAGGGATTTAGAAACCAACCTAATTAGCCCTGGCTGGTGTGGCACAGTGGGTTGAGCGCCGGCCTGCGAACCATTGAGTTGTGCCAGTTCCCGGTGGGGAGCATGGAGAGAACCTATTGGCAATTGACGTTTCTCACTCACACATCGATGTTTCTCTCCCTGTCTGTCTTCCTCCCTCCCCGCCTCTCTAAACAATAAAAATAAAATCTTAAAAAAAGAGAAATCTAGCTAATTTTATCCTCTTTCCTTCACTCTCTTAAAATCGATTTTACCAGGCTTCCAAGTAGTATGTGAATTTTTCCCCAAAGATTCTCATTGATTTGTGGAAATCTGAAGGGAAAATGTTTTCTGGTATGAGGTATTTTCCTCAGTTACACATTTCTAGAAATATCTGAATTGTGAAAAGGTCTAAGTTCCATACACTTCACATCCCTGATCTGCAACATTTCAAATTTTCTCTTGACCACAGTGAAACAGTAGACATTAATAATATTCCATTAATTTTGTTATTGTTTAACATGGGAAAAAATATCCCTAGAGGAATTATTCGAATTACTTCTTGGCAAGAACACAAGAAAAATAACATTATTAGTTAAAAAATTTTCAATAACCAATTTGTTTTCCTTGTCGGAGATTGATATGCCTCTAATTTGATGACACTCCCTTAGCAAAGCCACACACTAATAATATTATTTTATTGTTTTGCTGTAGATGTGTTCTTTGTGCCATTGTCCTGGAGCAACAATTGGTTGTGATGTGAAAACATGTCACAGGACGTACCACTACCACTGTGCATTGCACGATAAAGCTCAGATACGAGAGAAACCTTCACAAGGAATTTACATGTAATTATTCAACTTCTCTTGAAATATTTTTAACAGTCATACTTTCTTTAGGCTCTTGTAATTTTTTTTTCCTGTTTCAGAACTGTTCTTCATCATTGTAAACGGTACTTTTGGTAAAGAATTTAATACTTAGGAAATGGCATAAGAAGTTTAATAATGAGGTTTTTGGAATCCAGTTTGTGATAGTGGTGAAGTGTACTGCACATCTGCTTAATCTGAAAAATGGGTTTAGTTTATTTACTTGATAATTTTTAATTTCTTCATTTTTATAGGGTTTATTGCCGGAAACACAAGAAAACTGCACATAACTCTGAAGGTATGTCAATCAACCAATTTTCAGTTTCAAAAGAAATTTGTGTAAAATATGAGTGTATATACTATATTCATTTTTACCATAAGATATAGCTCCATATTGAATACATTTTAAAGAATTAAGAAAATCATTAGGATAAACTAATGTGCAATAGTGAAAAAAATCTGGATTTTTAAGAAAACTTTTATCTCTAAGTTCTTTGTTTTTCTTGTAAAGAGTTAATCAAGAATATCTTTATCTTCAGGAAGAAATGATACTAATGGTTAGGGATTTCTGTGTTTATGTAAGTGTGTTAGTAGATTATAAAGTTAATGATTGGCCTGCTGTCAGATATAGAAATGTTAACTGGGGATACTAGTACATTTTGTGATCACCAAGGTTTCTGTTAAATTTTTATTCACATTGTAGTACTTTTTTAAAAAAATACAGATGTGTTCATGAGAAGTAATCAGTTTCAAAATAAATGTAAACCTAAAATTATTTTATAGTTTGTTTTCACTTAAATTTATACAAAACCAGGTTAGTCATGTTTATATATAGTTAGCCAAGCCAAGTTGTACTTGGTCTTTAAAAAGTATGGGAAAGCTCTCAAATTGAATCCTGACTTGTTTTAAACCTTTTCAAACAGGTGGTTTTGATACTTTTACTAGCAGTATAAAAAGGCGTAGATTTAATCTGAGATTGTTCTATTCTTCCATTTAGATTAGTGATTCTTAAAGTTTTGTGTGTGTGTGTGTGTGTGTGTGTTTTAGCTTCCTGGAAAGTGTTGCTTAGAATTAGAATGGTTCAAGCTTATGTTTTAGGAATTTGTTTCTTTTATAAAGACCTAATTATCAGTGTTAGCATTAAACAATTTAGCCCTTTTTTGATCTTAGATCTTTACTTTATAATACGAAATTGTATTATTTCCACTTTGGACTCCTGATTCATCCAAATACTTTTAAAGTGCTGGTTAAAAATAAAGTGTTCAGCAAAAACTTATTTTTAATATAAATGGATTAGGTAGATAATAAGAGCAGACTGTTTTTGAAGTGCTAAAATGCAACTGATAAACCTTTATAGTGTTTTCCTTCAGCTTTTTTCCTTAGTTAGCTCTATAATTGAAATTTTTGTGAAAGGTTAAGAGTAAGCTTTCTCACCTTCCATTACTTCAGATTTTAACAGTATATTTACTTGATTCTCTTTAAGATTGTAATGGCCATATATGGAAAGCCAAAAGCCAAAGATTCAGACCTAGTACCTCACAAATAGAAGTATATGAGTAAACTGAGGCAGGGTATTTGAGGATGACAAGGATGATTAATTTCTCCCCTTTTATTCTCTAAATTTCTGAAGCTGATAGTACCACCTAGTGGTAGAGAAAAGTCACTGCAGACTGCATTAAGTAGAATAATTTTGACCACATTTTTGCTTTGAGAAACTTATTTTTAAGATCTAAATTCATATTTTTCAAGATGACTTTTCTTTTCATGTAACTGGCAGGATTGCTACAATTCAAATTTGTGATACAATTGATTTGAATTTTGAGTTCCGTGTATACTTTTGTAGCACTTTGAGGCCTCTTGTGCTATTGGTAATATATTGTATTGTATTTATACTCATATTGTATAAACTTGAGGCATAATTTTACAATTTAAAAGTATTTCAGAGTTCATATTTCTTGAATTTTGACTTTTATAACATTCATCTACCTGTAATTTCTTTGTTATTGAATTTATTTATTTGACATGTGTCAGAAGCAGAACTTCCAATTATTTCATTGTTCTAATGGAAACATATGTTCTGCTTTATTATTGTAACTTATGATGGGGGTTAAAGGATTGTATTTTAGGGACTGTCTTTGTTTGAAAATTATATCGCACTATTCTGTACAGCAAAGAGGAATTGATACCTGTGGCATTTTCTTTATCATTTGCCACCTGTGGCTCGATACATACTTTTCTAATACTTAAAATGATAAATACTGTATTACTCAGTATGTCATGGTAGTTTGACATTACATGAACTGAGTTTTGAAATATCAAATTAGAGGATCTCTTCACTGCCTCCACAGTTTTGACTTTTCCAGAATGTCATATAGTTAGAAGCGTACAGTATATAGCCTTTTCAGATTGGATTCTTTCACTTAGTTGACTTTTTATGAGACGGGGTGGTTAGTTGATATGTAAATAGTTATGAGCAGATCCTATATGCAAGAAGAGATTGAAGGTACAGGAAAGAGGATTCATTGCACAAGCGGAACAATTGCCCTGTAATAGGATATTTCCACTGTAATAGGAGATAAGGAAGAGGATAGGTGGTTCCTATCTAGTCTATTTTCTCTGTGAATGAGAATGTGGGGAGGGATGTGAGGGTTGGAAGTTGAAGGAGAGAGAAGTTTTGAAAGAACAGTTGTAAAGATTGGGAGAGGAAGTTTGCTTAGATAAATGTAAGGTTTCTGGGCTGTTGAGGGCCCAGTTGAGGTTGGTAGCCATGAATTTATGAAGTGATACCTTCAGTCAGATTGAGTGACTTTCCTCCAGCAATTCAGGATGCTGGCTAGTTGGTTAATTCAGAATTGGTATTGTGCCAAGTGGGCTCAACAAAGAAGTAAAGGGGTAAGGGAACTTACGATATTTGCAAGAGACAAATCTAAGGTAGGTTCATGAAGGCAGGAAAAGAAAAATGGAAAGATTATAGTCTGGAGGTCCTGATAAAGTTGAAGAACAATGAGAATGAAAGTACGTGGGAAAGCAATCATTTGTGGTCCCAAAGTGCAACATAGTTATTTCAGAGGTAGAACCATTTTAGGTGATTTTAAAATGTGATTATAGGGATCGGGCAGTTCATGGACATTATTGAACAGCAAGGAACTAACTGGCTAGGCGTTGCTCGGGTTGTCCATGTGGACAGTTGAAATCACCCAGGATGCCCTGGCTAGTGTGGCTCCGTGGATTGAACGCCGACCTGTGAACCAGAAGGTTGCCACCTCGATTCCCAGTCATGACACATGCCTGGGTTGCATGTCAGGTCCCCAGATGGGGGTGTGTGAGAGGCAACCAACTGTTGTTTTTCTGGCGCATAGATGTTTCTCTCCCTGTCTTTCTCCCTCCCTTCTCTCTCTGAAAATAAATGCATTTTTTAAAAGGAAGTCACCCGGGGTGATGGCAGGGGTTGGGATGGATAAAATGGATTGTGAGTTGTGTGCCAAAGAAAGTCTCGTTGGTGAAATAGAATGATTGGGAGTTGGTAATTGTTAGCAACAAGAAGGGAAAGAAGATAGCATGGCCTGTGGACCAGCAAAATTGGCATCATTTGGGAGTTTATTACAAATGCCTAATCTCAAGCTCTACCTCTGATTTACTAAGTATGAATTGCCATTTTAACAAGATCCCAAGTGGTTTGGATTGGCATCAAAGTTTGAGAACCAGTGGTTTCACTGAATGACAAGGACCTCAATGATGCAGGGCTTTTTACAAAGGGATGGAGAGCTAATACCTCAACAGTACTGTCTAGTAGAACTTACTCTGGCGATGGAAATGTTCTATGTTTGCACCTTACAATATGGTACCCACTAGCCACATGGGGTTATCGAGCCATTTAAAATGGTGTAGTGCCTTCCTATTCTTAATAGAAACTTATATATTCAAAATGTGCAAGAATAACCAGAATTAAATCCTTATGTGTGTTTCCTTTGTTGGTGTGCGTGTTTAGATAATAGTTATATTCTCTGCCTTTTTCAAAGAAATATTTCAAAAATGTCAAACATCGGTAATAGCTAAAAGCTCTAGCTTGTAGCTGACGGTAGTGTCTGTTTTGTAGAAGTGCCTTTTAATATGACAGCACTTAAATATGTTATCACTAAGCATTTGAGTTCCTACAAGGAGCTGTGATGACATATGAATAGTGGTTCTTTTAAAACAATTTTAATTAAGGGCTTAAGGCCTTTGTATTTAATAATTTATATGGAACAGAGTAATCTGTGATGAGATAAATGGTATCAAGAGTAGATCCTGCTGAGTGTTAGCCATTCACAGCAATAATGTGTAGAATTTGTCATTATCACAAATTTAACCTCAACTCAGTTTATGTACTTGAAATTATAAGGAGCCAAACTTGTGGTTTATTATTTTTCTTAAATTTTGTAAAATAGAATGCTTTGCACGGGGTGAGTGCTGAAGAAATGTTTGTAATCTCTTTATTTTCTTGACTTGAATCTAAGCATGGTGTTTAATGTGTCACTTATTTTGGGAGATGACTTCCTTGTCCTGTAGCTTCTGCACTGAGTGTTAGTAGAGCAAGATGAATAAATGACAGTGGGGTTTTAGCTTCTTGGGGTGTGGGGGAAGACAATTTAGTGACAGATATGTGACCAACTGATTAAAATACAAAGGTGACACATGGAAGTACTTAGATAAAGAGGCATCACATTTACATCTTATTCTAAAATCTTTCAGAAAAAAGTATCTGAATAGAGAGAATGAATGATAAATGTGATAAGATATTAATATTTGCATAAAGGACATACAGGATTTTTTAACAAATTTTTATAAGTCTGAAATTACCTTAAAAGGTTTTGTAGTGATGAGTGCCACAATTAATTACAGTGACCATACAATTCCAGGTGTCCTGGGTATAAGGGAATCTTTTCTACCTAACCTTGGAGCCTCTAGTCTTGATTTTCAGAGACCTGTTGGATGGACCTAACAGACAGTTCAGAAACTTTGTATTAGAGCTTGCTTGTCAAGTCATATAACTCAGTTTATGTTTCAGAAAAAATGGTCACCACAGTTATATTACTATTAGAAGCACGTTGAAAGTATGTTATCATTTGTGTAAATTGAAAGGCTTTACCAGCTTTAATATTTCCTTGGTATTCTTTCCCTTGTTCATTTTCTCTAGAATATGCTACAGCTTTCAGTCTTCATTAAGTAGAAGTTTAGGGGAGATTTTAATAGGGTATCAAAGTCTTCCAAAATCTTTTTATTTATTTATTTTTAGAGGGAGAGGAAGGGAGGGAAAAAGAAAGGGAGAGAAACATACATGCACCAGAGAAGCATCAATTGGTTGCCTCTCACATGTCCCCAACTGGGGACCTGGCCCGCAACCCAGGCATATGCCCTGACTGGGAAATGAACCGGTAACCCTTTGGTGCACAGACCAGCACTCAGTCCACTGAGCCACACCAGCCAGGGCAAAACCTTTTAAGTTTGATAGCATTGAACAGATTTCTGAAGTACTGGAAAGGTAGGTTTGTACACTGGTTTAATATGGGCTTTGAAATCAGATCTATATGAATCTTAACTCTACCAATTTTTAGTTACATGATCTTGGGCAAGTTATTTAGTATGCCTTAGAGCCATACATACTGTATCAGTAAAATGGGAGTTTATTAAAAAACTCACCTCATGAGATTATTATAAGGATTGAATGAACTAATAAATGTGAAGCTCTGAGCAATGTTCCTGGCATATAGTGAGTGCTCAGTAAACGCTATGCTCTACAATGTATCATCAGTGTTACTGTTACTCCTTGAAAACTCTACCTACCTTTATTGCTACTCACCTTTTTTTATGTGCTCTTCCTTGGAAAATAATGGAATTTAAATTGTATTTGTGATTTTACTTAGAAAACTTTACTAATATATTCATATTGTGCTCTTTTCTAGAGCTGACTCCATATTATTTCATTGGTTCTCCAGATTTATTGACTACCTATGTGCAAAGTACTGTGCTAGGCATTATTTATACTCATCTTTGATTTAGCACACTTCACTAACTTTAATTATAAGAGCTTTCCAACATATGCAAGAGTGTGTTTGAAACAAAGCCCATCACCTAGCCTTAGTTAGTTGTCATCCTAATCTCCATCTATGAGTCTGTCCCCATTTTCCTTATTAGTCCAGATTGTTCATTAGATTTCACATATGAGTGAAATCATACAGTATTTGTCTTTCTCTGATGGCTTATTTCACTTAGCATAATGTTCTCCAGGTCCACCCATACTGTCACAAAGCGTAAAATTTTCTTCTTTTTTTACAACTGTGTAGTATTCTATGGGACCTGTGTAAATGTCCCATAGTTCTTTTATCCACTCATCTACTGTTGGACACTTGGGCTACTTCCATATGTTGGTGACTGTGAAAAACACTTTATAGGGGTGATTGTGTTTTTTCGGTGTTTTGGGGTTCCTTTGGATATATTCCCAGAAATGAGATGGCTGTGTCGAAAGGCAGATCCATTTTTAATTTTGTGAGGTATCTCCATACTGCTTTTCACAGTAGGTGCACCAGTTTGCATTCCCACCAACACTGCATTCTTTAATTTAAAAAAAATCTTACTTGCATTATTTTCCATTACCCTTTAGTCCCCTATATTCCCTTCCTCCCAGCAGTCACCACACTGTTATCCATGTCCATGAGTCCTGTTTCCTTTGTCTTCAATCCCTCCACCTCCTAACTCCCTCCCCCCCGACTGCTGTCATCCTGCTCTCCATCTATGAGCCACGCCCCATTTTCCTTGTTAGTTCAGATGTTTCATCTATATCCCTCACCCACTTCCTCTGTCTGGATTATTTTGAATTAAATACCAGATATATTTCATATTAGCATACTTAAAATTAAAAATCATATATTTTTGAGCTATGCTATGTATTTATATATGCATATGCATAAGAGAAATAATTTGCCTTATACCTTTACTGAAAAGGCAGAATGCAGAATTTACTAGTGACATGGAGCTTACAGAGCAAATGCACACCACATTTGTGCTTGAGAAGGCAGGGCAAGTGACCTTCAGTCTTCCTTTTGTAGCTACCCTAAAGATTCAAAGAAGATGTGGTGATTCTTACCCTAACTTTAATGTTTGGCCTCCTCCTCACTTTTTCTTTAAAAAAATTCCAACAAACATTTATTGAGTACCTGCTGGGTATAGACACATTGGGGATTTAGAAGAGTAGCCCCTGTGGACAAAGAGCTTACAGTCTACTTGAGATATGACAAGAGCAATAATTAACAGTTGAATAGAATTTTATATTTTATAAAGCATTTTTCACAAGCATTGTCTTTTTTTTTTTTTAGATTTTATTTATTTATTTTTAGAGAGAGAGGAAAGGAGGGAGACAGAGAGGGAGAGAAACATCAATGTGTGGTTGCCTCTTGCACACCCCCGCTGGGGACCTGGCCAGCAACCCAGGCATGTGCCCTGACTGGGAATTGAACTGGCAACTCTTTGGTTCACAGACCAGCACTCAATCCACTGACCCACACCAGCCAGGGCAACACAAACATTGTCTTGAAGCAGCCTTTTCATGAAGGTATTAGTCATTATTGCCATTTGATATATCAAGATGCTTTGCCTTGAGAACGTTAAGTAACAAGTTAAGACCTGATAAATGACATCCTTCAGACTTTCTGTGCAAGGGTTCTGTCTACTTCTATCCTTAACTGATGCGAAAATTTACCATGGGAAAGGATGTGTAACTTAAACCAGAAAGGAAGGAGATGAGAATACACTGATTAGGAAGGACAATGAATTCGTAAAAGGACAGATAGGACTTTACCATACTAGGAGGAGAGTTAGTTTCCTGGTAAATTGGTCACTCCTTTGCCTCATAGGGACAATCAGAAGGGTAACCTGGCCATTCTAAAATATCAGACATCTGGGGGGTATGCTCATAAAGGTTGGGAGTGCTTGGCGTGGCACACAAGGACAACTTTTTTTGTCACTTACCTTATCAGCCTGGATTTTTAGCATTTGCAGCTGTGAATGCAAGGGTAAGGTTTTATTTTTTTATCATATTTACTTGCTTGGCTAGGTATACGAACATTGTAAAAAAAATCAGCACTACGAGAGTATACAGTGTAAGCAAGCTTTCCTCCCATCCTTACCCTTGCATCTCAGTTTCCAAATTCCTTGGCTAAAAGCAGCCACTACTGTTAGATTTTATGCGCCCTTCTAGAGAAATTCTGTGCATACGTAAGCATTTATAACTGTTCTTTTTCTAACTTAAAATGTGTATTTCCATGACAATGGGTATTACCACTTTAAAAGCACGTGGTAACTTACTGACATATATTTGTCCCAGCTCTGCCACTCCCTAGCATTGTGATCTTGGGCAAAATTATTTAACCTTTCTGAACTTATTTTCCTTATCTGTAAAAATGGTGGATGGGGACGGTGACTGATACAACCTCATGGGGTTGTTGTGAGAATCAAATGAGATAAAGCTTATAAATTGCATAGTATATCTGGTATAGTAAAACCTCAAATATTACTTCTGTTTTGAGTATTTCCAATTTGTATCTTAAGTGGAAAGGGGCAAGATATAGAACAGTATGCTTAGAATGCCATTTGTTTTTATATTCTATTTATTTATTTGTTTGTTTCTAGAGAGAGGGGAAGGGAGGGAGATGGAGAGAAACATCAATGTGTGGTTGTCTCTCACGCGCCGCCTACTGGGGACCTGGACTGCAACCCAGGCATGTGCCCTGACTGGGAATCTTAACTGGCAACCCTTTGGTTCACAGGCTGAAACTCAGTCCACTGAGCCACACCAGCTAGGGCTGTGGGTATATTCTTTTTTTGGTATATTCTTTCAAAAACACATTTGCACATGTAGAGAATAGTAGCTGACACTTATTGAGAGCAGCCTATGTGCCAGACACTGTTCTGAATTAAACACTTTAGATGAACTAACTCATTTATTTCAGGAACCCTCTGAGGTAGTTCTGAGGAACAAGGACACACAGTCCATTCAGAATTCAAAACCAGGCTTCCAGCCCTTGAAATTGAGAAAAGAAGCAGCTAACAGTGGTTGTTGCCTAAAGAGGGAGGGAGGGAGGGAGGGAAGGAGGGAAGGAGGGGAAGGAGTGTGTAAGAAGAAAGGGAAGCAAGAAAGCCAGGGTATCAGCTGGGAGTGTAGAGCAGGTAGAATTAGAAGATGGAAAATACAAGTTTTTTACTTCCTTTAAGCAGACCTTTTATATTAAAGGTTTTATTTATTTATATTTTTAGACAGAGGGGCAGGGAATAAGAAACAGAGGGAGAGAAACATCAGTGTGTGGTTGCATCTTGCGCACCCTCTACTGGGGACTTGGATTGCAACCCAGGCATGTTCCCTGGCTTGGGAATCGAACTGGTTACCCTTTAGTTCACAGGCTGACACTCAGTCCGCCGAGCTATACCAGCCAGGGCCAGACCTTTTATATTAAAGAAAAAATATATTTGAAAAAATGTTAAAATATTTTTACAATTTTGAGTTGAAAAAGAAAACAAGTAGCGGTGAAATATTTAAACAAAGGTTCTTTTACTAGCTTTGCACTCACATTTTCATGTGCATTTTCAATTATTTTTTAAAAGATTTTAAAATTTGTTTTTAGAGAGAGAGGGAAGGAGAAAGAGAGGGAGAGAAACATCAATGTGTGGTTGCCTCCATGCACCCCTGAGTGGGAATTAAACCGGTGATCCTTTGGTTCGCAGGCCAGTACTCAATCCACTGAGCCACACCAGCCAGGGCTATTTTCAATTATTTTTTTAGGATAAGTTCTTAAGAGTAAAATCACTGGGTCAGAGTTGAATCTTTTTAAGATTGCCATACTTCTTTATAGAAAGATTGTGCTAAATTATAGTCTCATCACCAATGGGTGACTTTAACCCCTCCTTTCACCACATTGGATATTATACATTCTTTTAATTACAAAGGTAGTACATTACCCATTGTTTTAAAAAATTAAAGTAGTACCATTAAAGTAGTTTAAAAAGCACTCAACACTCTGAAATCACATCCTCTAATAGGTGTGTCGAAGCTTTTGGCGTCTCTGTGCCACGCTGGAAGAAGAGTTGTCTTGGGCCACACATTAAATATGTTGCGAAATGTAATCCCCACAAAAAAAAATCTCATAATGTTTTAAGGAAAGTTACGATTTTGTGTTGGGCACATTCACAGCCATCCTGAGGTGCATGCGGCCTGAAGGCCATGGATTGGAGACCCTTGCTCTAGGAGTAACTCGTGGCAACAGTTTAATGTGTATCTTCCCAGAGTCTTTTTTATACATGTACAGTCTTGCCTATAAAAATATATATATGCGGAGTCCAAAGATGGAGGCATTGGTTAGATACACTTTGTCTCCTTGCACAACCGAAAGAAGGACAACAACAAATTTAAAAACAAAAAATAACCAGAACTGCCAGAAAATTGAACTGTATGGAAGTCTAACAACCAAGGAGTTGAAGAGGAAGCATTCGTTCAGACCAGTAGGAGGGGCAGAGATGGGAAGCCGGTGCAGAGAGTACAAGGCAGAGCAGCGGCTGTTGGACCAGGAGGCCCCACTTTACATGCGGCTAAACCGGGAGGAACAAGTGAAGAGTGAGGGAGACTGTGCAACCCAGGGTTCTGGCGCAGGAAAAGAAAGCCTCAAAACTTCTACTGGTAAAAACCTGTGAGTGTTGTGGCAGTAGGAGAAAGGGCCAGCCTCACAGGAGAGCTCATTTGAGAGACCCACAGGGTCCTAGAACGTGCACAAGTGCACCCACCAGCGGATCAGGACCAGAAGGGTCCAGTGCGCTTGTGGGTAGTGGGGGAAGTGACTGAAAGCCAGCCAAGAACCAAGCAACAGCATTGTTCCCTCTCAGACCCCTCCCGGCCATTCGGCGCCACAAGGCAGTGAAGTGAGTTGTCCCACCTAAGGCTCTACCCCTCACAATGTAATAGGTGCTCTGAGACAAAAAAAGAAAAAAAAATATGACCCAAATGAAAGAATAGATCAAAGCTCCAAAAACAGAACTAAGCGATGAAGAGATAGCCAACCTAATAGATGCAGAGTTCTGAACTCTGGTAATCTGGATGCCCGTGGAATTGGTGAAGTATGTTTGCAATACAGAGGAAAAAGGGAAGGCTGTGCAAAGTGAAATAAAGAGAAATATGCAGGGAACCAACAGTGAGGGGAAGGAAACTGGGACTCAAATCAACGATTTGCAGTAGAAAGAAGAAATAAACATTCAACCAGAACAGAATGGAGAAACAAGAATTCAAAAAAAAATGAGGAGAGGCTTAGGAACCTCTGGGACAACTTTAAACATTCCCACATCCTAATCATAGGGGTTCCAGAAGGAGAAGAGGAAGAGCAAGACATTGAAAACTTTTCCCCAATCTGACAAAGGAAATAGACTTCCAGGAAGTTCAGGAAGCTCAGAGAGTCCTAAAGAAGTTGGACCCAAGGAAGCACACACTAAGGCACATCATCATTATATTACCCAAGATTAAAGATGAGAGAATCTTAAAACAGCAAGAGAAAAGGAGATGGTTACCTACAAAGGACTTCCCGTAAGACTATCAGCTGACTTCCCAAAAGAAACCTTACAGGCAAGAAAGGGCTGGAAAGAAGTATTCGAAGGCATGAAAGACAAGGACCTACATCCAAGATTACCCTATCCGGCAAAGCTATCATTTAGAATGGAAGGGCCGAAAAATTGCTTCCCAGATCAGGTAAAATTCAAAGAGTTCATCATCACCAAGCCCTTAATATATGAAATATCAATGGGACTTATCTAAGAAAAAGAAGATGATCAAAAATATGAACAGTAAAATGACAACAAACTCCCAACTATCAACAACTGAACCTAAAAACAAAAAACAAACACTAGGCAAACTGCTAGAACAGGAACAGAATCACAGGAATGGAGATCACATGGAGGGTTGTCAGCAGGGAGGGTGGAGAATGGGGGAAAAGGTACAGGGAATAAGAAGCATACTTGTTAGGTACAAAATAGGGGGAGGTTAAGAATAGTGTAGGTAAGGGAGAAGCCAAAGAATTTTTATGTACGACCCATGGACATGAACTAAGTGGGGGAATGCTGGTGGGACAGGGACGTGCACGGCAGAGGGGAATAAAGGGGGAAAAATGTGAAAGAACAAAGAGGCATAAAATAAATATATATATGTATATATGCATACTTTTATAAAAACAAGGTGTAATTATAGTACATATAATGTTAGAGAACTTTGCTTTTTTCATTCTGTGGTATATCACAGACATCCTTTCCTATCAGTGCACACATAGGACTCATTCTTTTTAACAGTTACATCCCCCAAAATAAAGAGAACCATAGTTTAAGGATTTCTCCATTAATAAAAATCAGTTATACCTATTTTTTTTGCAAGTACATAAAAGACAGCATTGACCTTCCTTGTTCATATGTGCTTATGTATAGGTACAAGCAATACTATAGGATAGAATTTGCCAGGTGAAAAGGTTTGTGAATTTAACAATGGGAAAAAGTATTGTCATATACATTCAGTTTATGCTCCCATGAACAGTTTATGAGAGTGTCCAGTTCCCCACACCTGTGCTGGGTGTTAGCAGTCTTTAATTTTTGACTGTCTGGTTATCTCATTTAATTTCCATTTCCTTTATCACTAGTAAGGTTGGGCTTCTGCAGTTTTTTTCTTAAGTCATTTATATTTCTGCAAATTGCTAGTTCCTAATCCTTTGTGCATTCTTCTCTTGAAGTTTGTCTTTTTAAAGTTGATTGGCAGTGCTCTGCGTAATACTGATATTAATTCTGTCACTAAATGCAAATGATTTTCCAATTTATCATTTGTCTTTTCATTTGGTTTATGGTGCTTGTGCCACACAAGAGTGTAGTCAGCTCTCTCGATCCTTCCCTTTATGGCTTCTTAGGTACCCTGACCCCAAGATTAAAAAATATTCTCCTTCATTTTCTTTTGTTACATTTATAGTTTATTTTATGATTAGATTTTTGCCCATTGCTAATTTTTCATATGGTCTGAGGAAATGAATCTCATATTTTTTTTCTAAATGAGTAGCCAACTGTGCCATTAGACTTTCCCTTACTCATTTGGAATGCCACCAGTATCATAATCTGGATCCCCTTATATATGGATCTATTTTCTTTTTTTTTATCATGAAATTTCTTTCACTGCAGTATATGGTAAGACTTACTACGGTATAAAAACACCATAATAATGGAAGGAAAGAATGTTTGAAAAGATTAGGTTTATCTTTATACATTAGTTCAAATGTAACTTCTGTGGGTCTATTTTTTTTAAGATTTTACATATTTTTTTTAGAGAGAGGGGAAGGGAGGGAGAAAAAGAAGGATATACACATTGACCAGTTTTTTCCCACACACCCCCACCCAGGGTCCTGGCCCACAACTCAGGCACGTGCCCAGACCGGGAATCAAACCAGTGACCTTTCAGTTCACAGGCTGGCACTCAACCCACTCAGCCACACCAACCAGGGCTGGGTCTATTTTCAATCTTGTTTTCTCTTCTGCTGATATAAGAAGTCTGTCTGGGAAAAGTCCCAACTATTGTTAATACAACAAGAGCAATTTGCACAACATCCATATAACTGGGCAGCCAAGGAAAGTGGACTGGGATGCACATGCATGAACAATGACGACTTCACTGTACTAGTCAGTGGGGGCTGTAGACGCTGTTGAGTGAGCACGTGTACTATGTCTCATTCAAAATGACTGAACAAGTACAGTAACGAATCTGCATCACATTTTGCGTGAATCTTGAACATTCCTCCCTGGAAACTGTTTGGGTGATTCAGAAGGCCACGGCTATGGGCAACTGGTGATTGGCTGCTTCATCAAGACAATGCATACACTCACGCATCACATCTCTTGCAGAGTTTTTTGGTGAAACATCAAATCACCCAAGTGACTCAGCCCCCATACAGCCCAGATTTGGTGCCCTGTGACTTCTGGCTTTTCCCAAAACTAAAGTCACCTTTGAAAGGGAAGAGATTTCAGACTGTAGATATGATTTAGGAAAATACGACAGGGCAGCTGATGGTAATTGGGAGAACTGGGTGAGGTCCCAAGGTGCCTCCTTTGAAGGGGACTGAGGCATCACTATCCTATGTACGATGTGTTTTGTATTTTGTATCTTCAACAGATGTCTCTATTTTTCATAGTGTGTGGCTGGATACTTTCTGGACATAACTCTTATATCTATTCCTGTACCAGTGTTTTAACTGCTGTTGCTTTGTAGTATGTTTAGATATTTTTTGAAAATATGTTCTTCTGTATTGTACTTTTACTCTTCCAGAAAACCATGGAATCAACTTTTAAGTTTCATTTTATTGGAGTTTTGTTAAAGTGGGTTAGTGACAACTATCATTCTAAAATTGATCCAGTTTATCCAGAAGCATGGTCTATCTCAACATTTTTGTGGGACTTCTTTTATATTTTTATTTTTAACACATTTTTGTTGAGTTAGTTGTAGTTCTGTATAACTATTTTAAGTCTGCTGTTTTGTTAGGTGAAATGATATATCACTTAATTTACACTTCTTTGATTCTAGAGAAGACAAATTTTCTAAAATCATATTTACTAATCTTCTGTGAATCATTTGATCATACATTTGATCCATTTATCTGTTGGAGCCTTAATCTTTATGAGCTTATATCATAAAGATACTAATCCTTTGTCATAGATACAGATGATATTTTTTCAGTTGCCTTGTGTCTTTATTATCACTTTTTTTACTTTCAGAAGTTTTAAACTTTAATATTGTTAAATCCATCAAATTTTTGTGATCTTTTTTTACTATTGCTGCTATAAAGTCCTCTAAAGTTTTATACTGAATGAATCCATACTTAAGACAGACAAATATGCCCTGTGTAAAACCAATCATGTTGGCCTGATAACGGAATCAGTTAAGTAATTTCTTTATAGATGTTTAATGATATAGTGTTATTATAATGTTAGTGATTGTTTTCATTGTAAGTAACAATATTATGTATATCACAAATGAAACAATATCAGAATGATGGAAACATTCGTTTATGATTTTTCATTTTAAGAATTTTTAATTTTTGGCAAGTGTAAAAATTCCAACAGCTTTAATGAAATTCTGTGTATTAAAAATTATCAGTTCGAATGTTTAAAGTAGGTGTATTCTGATACGAAATTTACTATAAGGTTAAGATTAGAAGATATCTTTAATTGACTTGTGTGTCTTCACAAGATTTATTCACAAGAAGTTGTCTTATTGCCTGTAAAATACTATTCTTTAACTTTTACCTTTTCCCCTTGTTTCCTTCCTCAAATCCTACAATAGTTATGTGAAGTTGTATTGATACAAATTTGTACTAATTGTTTTGCAAACAATCTAAGGTTCTCATTTCCTGAAGTTTATATATTTAATTATACTAATGGAATTACCCTTTTCTTATTGCAATGAATCGGCTTCTATTTCTAGAAAAAAAAAACCTTCAGTGTTTATTAGGAAAGACCAACATAGGAGCTGATATGCTTTCTCATTGAGAAATTAGTCCCTGGAATTATAATCAATAACTTATAGTACAAAAAGAAGTAAAGAAGGTATTAGAGCTGTGCCTAAAACTTTCTATAGTTTGACCCTAGTCAAGTGAACATTTGGTTTTTATACTTTTTGAGCACTAAATACATTGTCTTATATACAGAAGGCTCTTAATAAATAAAACATTTGTAGTAAATAACTAAATGAAACCCCTTCCATTAATGGTAGAAATTACTATTTGTTTTTTAAAGATTTTATTTATTTATTTTTAGAGAAAGGGGACGGACGGAAGGGAGAAGGAGAGGGAGAGAAACATCAATGTGTGGTTGCCTCTTACGTACCTCTTACTGGGGACCTGGCCCACAACTCAGGCATGTGCCCTGACTGGTAATTAAACCAGTGACCCTTTAGTTCGCAAGGTGGCATTCAATCCACTCAGCCACAACAGCCAGGGCAGAAATTATTGTTAAATTGCTGGGAAATGCAGTTCTAAAATTTCTACTTATTTTCTTTAATCCATTAAAGTATGTGCTGTGACATAGCTTTTCTACCACTTATGTTAGAAATCCCTTTTATACTTAATATTTATTTAATTACTTGACCAGTTAGTTCATTTGTAGGTGACTTCCTTGTTGAATTTGATCATTTGATTTTCATGATAGTTTACTGAGCTATCTGTCTATAGTAGTGCTGTCCAATAGACTTTCCTGCGATGGAAGCATTCTATGTCTGTAATGTCCGATGGAGACACACCTTGCCACATGTGACTAATAAGCACTTCAAATGTGGTCAGGGCAACTGAGGAACTGAAGGTTTAATTTTTCTTATAAATGATTTAACTTTTTAAATCCTCATGTTGCTAGTGGCTACAATATTAGACAGCACGGATATACTTTATTTTCATTTAGTTTTCTGAGTTCTAAGTTTATTTTCTAGGTAAGTGTTCTGATTTCACCAACAGCATAAGGTAAAGCTCTAAAAGTTATGGTAAAAAATACAAGAGCTAATTGTAAAATTAACTTATTAGAGTTTAGAAAGTTTTACTGAATTATGTGTACAGTCAAGATCACAGAACTCACTTTGATAAAATTATAAATTCAATGGAAAAACTTTTCAATAATTATAATAAAAGTACTTTTATTTGATATTTTTTCATTTCTAAGAATTGTTAGGTTGCTATGTTGAACATACCACAGACTATTTCTCGTTTCTGAAGGCAATTGCATTCTAAGGAGAAACCTATGGTCTAAAGACCCGTGTACTAATGCTCATTTTAAGATTGGTCCATGTAAAGCTTTTGTTCATTTTTAAGCAGCTGATTTAGAAGAAAGTTTTAATGAGCATGAACTGGAGCCCTCATCACCTAAAAGTAAAAAGAAAAGTCGCAAAGGAAGGCCACGAAAAACTAATTTTAAAGGGCTGTCGGAAGATACCAGGTCCACATCCTCCCATGGAACAGATGAAATGGAAAGTAGTTCCTATGTAAGTGGAAAAGTGTGGTATTCTTACTTATTGTTGCACTATGGATATTTCATTTAAACTGTGCTTATCGGTAAAATTCATCATTTGAAATGTTGACTAAGCTTGAGCAGTACTAATAACCTATTTTAAAGGATTTTTTTTAAGTTTTTTTTTTCTGTTTTACATTTGCAGAGAGATAGGTCTCCACACAGAAGCAGCCCTAGCGATACCAGGCCTAAGTGTGGATTTTGTCATGTAGGGGAGGAAGAAAATGAAGCAAGAGGAAAACTGCATATATTTAATGCCAAGAAGGCAGCTGCACATTATAAGTGTATGGTAAGGATGGTTCATTTTATGTGCTTTTAAACCCGAGTTTTTTGAGAAGCGTTGAGCCAGTAACCAAATTTGACACTTTCCTCCCCAGCTTTAGTGTTTTGCAATTATGAATAGTATATCCTGTTATCCCAAATCTTCATAAACTTTAGAATTTTTGAAAAATAACCTTTATAACTTAGTAGGATTTAAATTAATCCTAATTATACTCATCATATTCTACATAACCCATAAATAACTCAAAACTGTAAATATTTCAGTTTTATAAACTTGTCATGAAAAATATGTTCGGTATCCACTATAACCTAGTAAATGGCTCTCCTCGTATGTCACACACTGTGTTACAGTTATTTATGAGCATCTCTTCCCTAATAGACTTAACGTTCATTGAGGATAAGAACTGTATCTTATTTTTGCATCCTTAGCATATAGTATACATAAACTTTTTTGAATCAGATTGTATTGAGTTACTCATCCCATTTATGATTAGCTTTTAAAATATTTATTATTTATACCGGAGATTCTTAATCAGCGATACACATCAGACTTACCTGGGTAACTTTTCCCAAAATACGTACCCTGGGAGTAGATCCCAAACGTGTCTCGTTTCGGGGAAAGAAATCCCCAGGTAATACTGATCTGCATCTATGGATGAAATTTGTCAGTTGAAACTATTTTTTAAAACTCTATGGAAATCTACGTTGTTTAATAAAAAGTATTTAACCTTGGTTCCATACTGGCAACATTAATTTTATTTCATTATTTTTATTTGGGGTTATATTTTAATCAGACACAGGAAAGGATTAAAAATATTTGAATCAGTACTCGATTATTAAGGAAAATTCCTCTTTCTCAGGATATTGCAGTAATATAACACATTCGTTGTTATGCTTAACCATTTTCTGAAAAGGATTCTGAATATTAAATGTTCTTGCATTTTTTTCTTCTCTAGTTATTTTCTTCTGGCACAGTCCAGCTCACAACAACATCAAGAGCAGAATTTGGAGATTTTGATATTAAAACTGTTCTTCAGGAGATTAAGCGAGGAAAGAGAATGGTCTGTGGTTTTAAATTTATACTATGCAACGTTTCTCTTCCGACTTTCTGCTTTAGTATAGAACACATCTCAAATTTATCTAGTCATCAAAAGTTTTAGTATGAAATAGTTCATATATTAAAGCCACAGTATCTATTTGACTTATTTGTAATATAATAAAGGATGCTGATGTGACTGAAATTTACTCCTCTTTCTGTGTAAGTTCCTTACTTAAGACAGTTATAGTGAGTTTTATATTTTAGGGTATTTGAGAATCTTTTAATAAAAAATGAAGATGTGAATGTAACGCAACTTACTAAGTTTAAAACGTAAATTTTGTTTAAGCTTGCCTAAAGGAAAATTTCATAACCCCCATAGAGCATTGAGAATGTCCCTGTGGTTTAATAAAAGGAAAGGATTATTTTTTAGAGCCTTCTGTTTAGTTTAAGTTTACGTATACCATTATGTTTCTTAAAATGTTTATCATAGCTTTAAAGTTTTCTTTAAAATGTGCCTAAGCCTCATGTTTTTAAGAATACTGAATTACTAATAAATAGCTTTAAGTAATATCAACATCTTTACTGATCACTTACCCGTTACAGTTTATGAATATTACAGGATGTCAGTGGAATGCAAAATTTCTTCTTTAAGACAGCAGTTATCTCTAGAAATGACTGTAAATTTTGACTTTTTTATTGTGAAAAATTTCAAACATATCAAAATAAGAAAGACTAGTAACACACATCTATCCATCACCTTGACTCATCAGTTATCAAGGATTTGCGGCACTTGCTTCATCTATGCATTTTAACCTTGTTGCTTGAAGTTTTTTAAAACAGCTGAGACTTCATATCATTTCACCTCTACATATTTCAGTATGTATCTCTTAAAAGTTGGACGTTTCTTATCTAACCACAGTGTCATAACACTTTATAAATTAACAATGAGTCCTCAATGTCATTTACTACTCAGTTTGTATTTGCATTTCCTCAGTTGTCTCAAAACTATCTTTTCAAAGTTGATTTGTGTGAATCAGAACCCATAAGTGGTTCACACATTACATGTGGTGGTTATGCTTTCAGTGATCCAGGGCATGCCCTCCTCCCTGTCTTTGTTGTTTCTGGTTTTGTTTGTTGTATGCCATTGGCTTGTTGGAGAAAATTGATTGATTGTCCTATAGCCTGTCCCACATGTTTTTATTTGTCTGTTTGCTTTTTTCATGATGCCATTTAACTTGTCCCTCTATTCTCCAGATTTTCTTTTAAAGTGAAGTTAGATGTAAAATCTTGATTAGATTCAGTTTCAACATTTTGTGGGGTAGGGATACTTCACAGGTGGGAGTATATCATCCCAATTTTATCACATCAGACAACTCATGATGTCTGACCCTTGGATTCAGGTGGTGAGTCTGACCTCTCTGTTGTGAAATCCCCCTTCAGTCTTTCATCTAGTGGTTTCAGGCATCGATGATCTTTGTCTGAATCCATTAGAAATGACTTTCTTTATGTAACAGCACTTTTGAAGGTACGAAGATTATTGATATTCTCTGTTCCATTCAAATCAATTTCACTTTATTGATACTTTAATTGCATTTTAGAAATGAAACTCCTTTAAAACAGAATGTATAGACTAAAAAAGGGGGAAAATCACTTCATCAAATCATACAGAGCAGTGTTGTGTCATACAGCTAAATTCCAAATAGGTGACTGGGATAACAATTCAGTTCCTTTTTTGTTTTAATATTTTTAAAAATTTATTTTTAGAGAGAGGGGAAAGGAGGGAGAAACAAAGGGAGAGAAACGTCGATGTGCATGAGATACGTCAACTGGGGGCCTGGCCCACAACGCAGGCATGTGCCCTGACTGGGAATCGAACCAGCAACTGTTTGGTTCGCAGGCCGGCACTCAGTTCACTGAGCCACACTAGCCAGGGCACAATTCAGTTCTTTTGATCAACTTATTTACCGCTGCACTGTTGAATGTTTGGGTAAGCACTAACCTAGCATTTCCCCAAGTGTTTTCCAAAGGACATTAGTTCATCAAGATGCTCCACCAGCCCTCCAAAAATAAAAGGGAATCTGGAGTTCAATAAACTTGAGAGCTGTTTACTATACCTGCCTTCCTGGAGAAGAGGTTGTAAGAAGTTCTCCCATCAAGCAATCTGTATAAAGCTAGCATTTCTCAAACTTTTTCAGTTGACCATGAGACCCTTTTGTCAACATTCACCTTTTAATTGCAGAGCATTCTTGAGGCAAAGCTGATTAGGCCAGACTGAGAAGTCTTGAAAAGATTTTAGCCCCTTTAGTCTCCTTCTGCCCTTTTGCCTATTTGGTAGCAATCCCTCTCGGGGGAATTGCTTTACTGCCTCCTCATTCCATAATAGGATAGGAACCCAAGGAGGAAAGAAACCAACTATGAAAATATAGACTATCATTCTTTTTGTGTTTGGCAGTATTAAGAAGTATCTTATTTATGTTTAGATGTCAGATTTCTAATGGTTAGTTAGTACAGTTAAATAATGGAAACATCAGGGGATGACTTAATATTAGAAAATCTACCACAGTATGGTTTAAATTGCTGCATAATTTAATATATTGCTATATAATAAGTTCAGTGCATTCTTTTACAATAGAAAATTGGCTGTTTTCTTTGTAAACTGGAATGTTTGGCTGAAATATGACTAAAATAGAAAAAAATGAGATTGCATAAACTTTGAAACACTGCTTATGATTATTCTTTCTCTTCCCTTAAACAGAAATGTACACTTTGCAGTCAGCCTGGTGCTACTATTGGATGTGAAATAAAAGCCTGTGTTAAGACTTACCATTACCACTGTGGAGTACAAGACAAAGCTAAATACATTGAAAATATGTCACGAGGAATTTACAAGTAAGAGAACAAATGTCCATTTTCCTAAAATTGTCAGTAAGTAACTGCCTTAAATATAGTTGACGTTAGTTTACTTGGTCACTATTTTTAGATGGTATTTAGCAAAGTATAGAATACTGAGGAATCTATATAAGAGTGAGTACTACCATTAGCTTTTTCCTCTGACTATACATCCCTGGATAAGTAGTCACTCAACTAGTATTTATTATGCTTACTATGTGTCGGCCATTGTACCAGTACCTAGGCATATACTAGTGATCAAAACATAGACTGTGCCCTCATGACACTTAAAGTCTAGTGGGAGAGACATATTAATGAATGGTCACATAACTAAGTATACAGTTACAAACTACATAAGTGCTACAAAGGATACATTACCAAGCACTGTGAGGCCATATAACAAGGAAGACCTAACCTAGTCCATGATGGGAGAGTGTTTAGGAATTTCCTTAAGAAAATAGTGCTTGAGAGGAGACATGAAGGGAGAAGGTGAATGTGTGTACTGGGAAAGCGTTCTAGGCAGAGAATGGGACAGAAACAAGGGTACAAATGGGAAGGTGAGTTAGGAGGCTGCTTTTGAGGGGCCAGGCGAGAATTGTTGGGAGCTTAGACTAGGATAGGTTTATGGTAAAGATTGAAATCAAAAGGTACTCATGGAAGAATGATGAAAGACTTTATAAACTTTGGAGGTTCGGGGTTACATGTTATCCCCCCCCCCCACTTTTATTTATTTATTTTATTTATTTTATTTATTTTTAGAGAGGGGAAGGGAGGGAGAAAGAGAGGGAGAGAAAGAAACATTGATGTTCAAGAGAAACATCTATCGGCTTCCTCTTGTACACCCCCAACCTGAGACCTGGCCCGCAACCCAGGCATGTGCCCTGACCGGGAATCAAACTAGAGACCTTTCCGTTTGCAGGCTGGCACTCAAGCCATTGAGCCACACCAGCCAGGGCACATCTATCCCCCTTTTTATGGGTCTTCCACTGTGCTGCACTGAGCAAATGTTATCCATGTGCATCTATCATCTTTTCATTTATTTAATAGAGTGGAGAATAAGTTGGTAGGGATCCTTGAATTTTTTATTTGCCTGTGCAAATTGTAAAGTGCTTCCTTACTCTCACATTCTCAGTATGCAATGAACCAGTGACTCAGGGTCTACTCTGTTGTATACAAAGCAGTTGACATAAGCAGTCCCACCGTCATTTGGGTGTCTGCATGAGGTGTTAAGGCTGTATTATAAAATTTGCAAAACTTTGTTTAGTGATAAAGGCACAGATGATTTTCACATGAGTTGCATAAAACATTTAAGGAACACATAATTCCAGTGGTATTTAAAGAGGTCCATCTAACACAGCAAAAGATGCGAAACCTCTTTATTCATTCTGTAAAACTTCCATAACTGTGGCACCAAAATTGACAGAGAGCGTTTAAAACAACAACAAAAAACTATAGATCAATCTTATCTTATAAATATATATATACCCAAATAAATAATATATATAATATAATATGATATAATATATAATATATAAAATCAAATCCAGCGCTGTATTCTAACAATTTGAAGGCTGTTCAAAATTAGGCAATATATTGATGTGATGCATTATAACTAATGAAAAACAATCCTGTCATCTCCTGGTAGATGGTGAGAAGACATTTGACACCATCCAACACCCATGAATTTTAAAGTAAGCTAACAAGAGCAGTCTTGGTAAGTTAGGATCCTTAATAAAGTGTTTATGAGGAAAGAACAGGAAATACCTTATTTAGTGTTAAAGGGACAATGGTCCTTAACCAGGGCTGAACCTCAAAATCACCTGGGGATGCATAGGGCTCTCCTTAGAAATGTTCTTTGCCTGTTCCCCACTCTCAGAGATTCAGATTCAGTAGGTTGAGGGCCAAACCATGTATTTTGATGACTCTCCAGGTGATTCTAATGTTCACCTTGAACTGAAAGCCACCCTACTAACATACGTTCATTTGGATCAGGAACAAGAGTGCCAGCTACCAACATTACTTTCAGTGTCCTCTGGGAGGGTTAAGTCAGTGCAACAAGAAAAAGAAAGATGTGTAATAAATACTGTAAAGGAAAAAAAAACAGTCAGTGTTTTTAATATCATTATCTACCAAGAAAATCTAAAGAAATCAACTCTGAGTTTATTAAACTTAGCAATTGCTCAGTAAGGTTGATGTATATGAGATGAATTTTTTAACACAATTCCAGTAATAACTAGTTAGAAATGTGAAAAGAAAGTCTACCTCCCTCCCCACACACATACATACTAAAGGTGAACATTTTCTTTTTTTAAAAAATTAGCATTTTACCCAGGAAAAATATATTACGCTCCTTGATGGAAAGACTGGACATTGAAAGATACCTATTCTCTCCAAATTAATTTATACACCTAACACAATTTTAATGAATCCAAAATTTTGATTTTGTTTATGAGTAAATATGGTATTTTTATTAGTAATTATTATTATTACCTTATACAGCAAGGAAAACAAAAGCTTCAACAAGATAAAGTTTGTTTCTCTCCTAAAACACATTCAGAGGAAGGCTGTCCACCTGTGGTAGGCAGCTTTTCACTGTCACTGGGGACTCAGATTACCGTCCTCTGCCTCTCTCATCTTTGGGGCCTCCTTTCGTAGGAAGTAGGAAGGAGCAGGAGCAAAGGACAATGGAAGGACAAAGTGACTATTCCTCCAGCTAAATCTGTCTTTAATAAGCCCCCTTGAAAGTTACACACACACACACTTCTGTTCAGAGTCTCATTTGTCTGAACTTAGTCACATGTCCAAGGGAGGCTGGGAAATGTACTCATAGTGGGAACATGGCTACCCAAATAAAATCTGATTTAATACTATGGGGGAGGGGGTAGAAAAGAGAGATTGGGGTAGTCAGCTAGTCTTTATCACAAGAAGCCCAGGGAATTTTTAATGTAATTGAGAGGAGAAATCTATTAGATATTAAAACCAATCATACAGTAATTAAAACAGTAGGGCACAGGCATAGTGACAGAGATCACAAGAAACAGATCCATGTCTTTGTTTACAACTTATAAATAATTATGGTAGCATTTTGTATCTGTGAAGTCTGGATGAATTATTCAGTACCTGACATTTATACAGTTGGCTCTCCGTTTAAAAAATGTAATTTGGATCCTTATCTCAGACTGTACCCCCAGAACAGAGTCTAGATGGATTAAAAATCTTAATCATAAAAAATACTCCACAGGAACTAAAGGAGAATTTTTCTATAATCAAGGACAGAAGTCCTTTCTAAGTATGATAGGAAACTCAAAAATTTTATTGGACTACATTAAAATTAGATTACATAAAGAGAATTCCAAATCATTAAGAAAAACACAACCCAATCAAAAAATGGGCCAAGTATATGAACAAGTGATTAATAGAAGAAATAGCCATGGATGGGTTATGAGCATGTGAAAAACTGTTCAACCTTATTAGTAAAGAAGGAAATGCAAATTAAAACAAGATCTTAGCAATTTTTGCCTATCAGATGGGCAAAGATTAATAGAATTTATATTATCTAATGTTAGCTAGGCTCTAGAGACACAGGCATTCTCATGGGATGTTCAGGTAGAATATAAATTGGTACACCTTTTTAGGACAGCAATTTTTCATTGGAGACCAGACCTTAAAATACTGCATTTGCTACTAGTCTATTTGTAGGGATTTAGCTCAGAAAAATAACTAGACAACAGCACAACGATGTATCTGTAGGAAATGTCATTGCATTACTGTTAATGATTGCTGCTGTACCCACTAGGACGCCTTAGAAACAACTATAATAAGGACTGACCAGATTACCATAGATGGCATCACTCTACCCAAGACAGGAACTACAGCTTGCCAGAAGGGCAGCATCAAATGTCCCTCTTATGAGGGAGTCCTTGTGCTCAGTATAGGAGTGCATCTCAGGCCCAGTAAGACATGAACCACATGGAATGGGCATGGAATCCACCCTGGCTTATAAGAGTCGTACTCCATCGGAGCCAGCATCTCTTATATGTTATATAGGCATAGGTAAATTTCAGGTTATACCACAAAGAGGACCAAAGGTAGCTTCTTATCAGAGTATTTATAATTCTCCCAATCACGATAGAGTCTATCAGTTGAAGGGTAACATAGCATAGTAAAAGAGTTGACACACCCGTTTTTCAAAGTTACCAGTTAACCAAAGGTGAAATCGTCATGCAGAATGGGAAAAGATTTATGTTAACCTTTTATCCACAATAGCAAAATAAAAATAAACCAGAATGTTCATTGGGATACTTAATAAATTATAGTTCATGCACGTAGTGGAATACTTTGCAACTATTTATACTTAATAAACTTTAGTTCATGCAGTTAAGGAATGAAGTAGATCCATATGTAGAGTGGTGAAGAGGCATTTCTGTGATAGAGTCTGGGGAAAAATAAGTTGTACATGTGCACATGTGCATATTTGTACGTTTTTGTATACGTAAAATTTTT
Organism: Mormoops blainvillei; assembly: GCA_004026545.1. Classification (NCBI taxonomy): domain Eukaryota; kingdom Metazoa; phylum Chordata; class Mammalia; order Chiroptera; family Mormoopidae; genus Mormoops; species Mormoops blainvillei. Next base: position 25,005 of record PVJD01002420.1, on the reverse strand, counting down.
AGGAACATATTCAGTAAATAGTTGTTACCGCTCATTTGTTGCATAGAAATGGAGGTGAAGAGACAATTTCATATTCTTTATACTGTGGTGTTTTGATATTTTTATGAGTAAAAGTTATTATTTGTAGTAGCCATTAATGTTTAAAATACCAGGCCTGTTTTAAACATCTAAAATCAGATATGTGAAGAATTAATACATTTAGATTTTAATTTTATTTATGTCTTTTTATTATAATAGTTATCGATTTTTATTTTGGGAAAAATGGAAAATATAGATTAGGAAAAATGACAGTGTCAACTTTAATTCCGTCACCAGAGATAACAATTTTAAATGTTGGATACTTTATTCAGACATTTGTGTGATTGTATATATGAGTATATTTATAAAAACTACATTTTATTGTATATACTGTTTTATAATCTGTTTTCCACTTAACTACCCCCAAGACATTTTTTTTTTCTGTGACATTAGTTTCACATCACAATTTTAATGGTTTTATAGTATTCCATTGTACGGGTATATTGGATTGATCGGTCGATTCCTTTCTTAGACATTTAGGTAGTTTTTTTTTTCACTTTCGAACTATTAGAAAACCATGTTGCAGTGGCCATCTCGAAACAAATATTTTCACTGGGATCCATGATGATTTGAATTGTTCTTTTTATTTTTCACATTTAAATTTTTTTCTAAAATCAGCTTATAATATGGATGACAGATTGTTTTATCATAGAGACCATTGAGTTAAAATGATAGGCCATATTCATGCAGTAGCTTACAGAAAGAAGCATAGACAAACAGAAAATGCAAGGGGGAATATTTCTGAATGAAGTAGCTTCCTCCTATATGTGGCTTTTTTTGGTGGCCTTTCTGGATCCTGACTATATTCATATTAAAAGGGCAAGGGAAGATTATATAGTGATTCTTTTTAATCCCATTTTAATTTTCTGTATTATATTTTTAAACGATTTAAATATGTATCTTTAAAATGTCTGTCTCCCACCGCAGAAAAGTAAGCTCTGTGACAGCAGTAATCTTGTTTGACCAGCTCACACCCGTGGCCTTGAGGTGTAGACTGGGGAAAGACATGTGATGGGCCTATGGAAATAGTCCTTGAGTAAAAAATAATCCCATAAAAGATTAAAATTTGTTCTAATAACAAAGGGCTTACCTATTTAGTTAAAACTCTATTGTAAAAAATTTGAAAAGTATACAGAAATCAAATAGTATAACAACTCCCCATCTCAGCGGGTACTAAGTTATTGCCGTAGTTGTTTCATCCATCTTACTTTCTTCCTGGGGTATATTGAAGCAGAGCCCCAGATTTTTTGGTCATTTTATCCCTACATACTTCAGTATGCAGCTCTGAAAAAAATGGGCGTCCCTTATCGCGTCACTGTGCCATCGTCATACTTTTTAAAATAAGTTCTTCACATCATCTCATATTCAGTTCACATTTCCCCAACTGTCTTGAAAATGTCTTTCTAGACTTAATTTGCTCAAATCTCAATACATTACAAGGTCTCTATATTACATTTGATGCACATCTCAAGTGTCTCTTAGTATAGAGCAACCTCCACTCCATCCCGCATTTTACCCTTACTTGAAGAACCTCAATAAGTTGTCCCTTAAAAGTATTACATCTAGATTTATCTATTTGATTTTTCATGAGGCCATTTACCTCATCTCTCTACCCCCCATATTTCGCATAAGCTATAAGTTGGTTCAAAGGCTTAATTATACTCAGGTTGTCTATATTTTGGGGAAGCTACTTCATAGCCGCACTTTGTAGGAGTCTCTTTTAAAGATTTTATTTATTTTTAGAGAGAGGGAGATGGAAAGAAACATTGATGTGTGAGACAAACATAGGTTAGTTGCCTGTCGCACGCCGCCAAACTGGGGACCTGGCCTCCAGCCCAGGCATGTGCCCTGACTGGCAACCAAACCAGCAACTTTTCAGTTTGCAAGCTGGCACTCTGTCCACTGAGCCACACCAGGCAGGGTAGGAGTCTCACTCTTGATATTTGAACTCATAATTGAAAGAAGATGTGATTCCCAATGTGCAGTGTTTGAAGAGTACAGATTCCCCATAGTTCTTTGAAAATTATTGAACATGTTTCGAGAGTAAAAAAGCAATGAGTAAAACTAGATCAGAAGTCAGTTGTTATCGTTGCCCCCCCAACCCTACCCCTGCTTTTTATTCTATGCTCTGTTAGAGGCTTCTCCCGTTAAACTCAGTTTTAGATCATTTGTGGCACGCGAATTCCTATATGAGCATCTTTTACCCATTGCTGACCACAAGAGGGGATCTACTGAAGTTTTTAAGAATTGTGCCATCTTGTCATCTTGTGTATACAGACAGTCATGCATCGCCTAACGACGGGAACATATTCTGAGAAATGGGTGGCTAGGCTATTTTGTCTTGTGCAACCATCATAGAGTGCGCTTACACAATCGTAGGTGGAACAGAATAGCCTCCTACATACCTAGGCTTTATGGTACGGCCTGCTGCTCTGAGGCTACAAGCCTGTACAGCATGTTACTCTACAAAACAACAGAAGACTAAAACAAGCACAAGAGAAAATGATGCAGTCGAGACACCATGAACCTGAGATGTCTGAGGCTGCTGTCTGCATAACACAACATACTATTTTACAGCAAAAAAAATTTTAATAAGCCCTGACTGGTGTGGCTCAGTGGATTGGACGATGACCTGCAAACCAAAAGGTTGCGGGTTGAATTCCCCATCAGGGCACATACCTGGGTTGCTGGCCAGGTCCCTGGTTGGGGGTGTGCGAGACACAACTGATTGATGTCTCTCTTGCACATTGATGTTTCTCTCCCCCTCTCTCCCTCCCTTCCCTGCTCTAAAATAAATAAATATTTTTTTAAAAATTTAATAAGTAGAAAGAGTATATTCCAAAATGATAAAAAGTATAGCATAGTTAGTACAAAAACCTGTAACATAGTACTATATTATTATCATTATCAAGTATTATGTACTATATGTAATTGTATGTGCTATATTTTCATACACCTGGCAGCACAATAGGTTTGTTTACACCAGTATCACCACAAACACTTGAGGAATTTGTTGCATTATCATGTATGAGGGCTATGATGTCAGTAAGTGATAGGAATTTTTCAACTCCATTGTAATTTTACAGGAACACTATCCTATATGTGGTCTGTCATAGACCTGAACAGTGTTATGTGGCACATGATCATAACTGACCTAAAATTGAGCTCAGTTCAGCCCACTCTTTGATTATGGTGGTGGTGGTTAACTATACAAAAATATATTGGTGCGTATACATTAAAGTTGCCTAAACCATGATCCAAAACTGCCTGCGTTGCTATTTTCATTAAAAACAATAAATTTCAATTATATGGTATATATGCCCAAATAAAAGGTTGTTGGAGCTACATGATGTCCAAGTATCACTGCAGAGATTATAGCCAAATGATCAAACAGAACTGATAGAATCCAACATTCCGAAATGACATGCCTCCTGAAGTGTGCAGCATCGCCTACAAAGTATCCTGGACCAACCAAAAAAATAAGTCCAACCTAAAGCTAACCAAGCCCTAAGGCTATGTTTCCCGTTTATAGGAAATATGGTGTGAGGGAGAAAGAACCAAGTAAAACAGTACCACAGAAAGACAAATCCAGAATGTGGTATAAATAACAAGATATCTAATCTAACTCTTCCCAAAAGAGTATCATGGGGGAAAATTTTGGAGAAACCAGTCTAGATTAAGAGAGACAGAGCCAAATCCAGTTCCTGGAAGCCTGTCAGGTGATTCATGAAGTTATTCTAATGAAGACCAGGACACTAATGATGAAAAGGCATTTGAGGAGTTTGATTAAATTGTTGCATGAAATGTGAGCAGAAAGCAATAATATATACATAATATAATTTCCTGAAATGTACTCTTAAATAATGTATATCAAACATTACAGAATTTGATTCTTTCATTTATATACCTTAAAATCCATATTTTCAAGTTGGCCCCAAACTTGGTTTTTAATTGTGTAAGCCTTATAACATTTTTAACATACCATTTTTCAATTGCAGTTGACATTCAATATTATTTTATATCAAAAACTTTGTTTCTAATTTCATTGGGGAAAATTAGGAATTGTTTTATATTTGAGTGACTGTATGTGATAACTTTCATTCTAAACCAAAGGTTTTATTTCAGATGAACTTTTAATATTTCATTAATAGAGTGCTTTTCTATCTTTTAGATAGATGTGGACCTGTAGCTAATTGTGAAGTGTTTTTAAGTGTGAATGAGGAAACCCATGTTTTAAATGGGCACCAGCCTCATCCACTAATGACATAAATATATTCTCATGAACAGTGGCAAAACATTTTGAGATTTTTGTCTTTCATCATTGTAGACTATATTGTAAAAATCATAGTGGAAATGATGAGAGAGATGAAGAAGATGAGGAACGAGAGAGTAAAAGCCGGGGAAAATTAGAAAATGATCAGCAACAACTAACTCAGCAGCAACTTAATGGAAACTAGGTATGAAAGTTAATTATATCGGATCTGTTGTCAGAATACAGTACACACTGATAAAAACATGTTGAAGTAATGGTGTGCAGTATGATTTTTTTAATGTTATTATGTTTAGTTGAGCATGTTACTAGAATGCTGAGGATTGTGTAAGCTTGCATAGTTTTTTAAACTAGCTGATTTTGTAAGAGTAAAAACAAGCTATCTACTTTATCAGTAAATGTAGTTGTAATGTCAAATCAGTAAGATATTCTCACTCCTCAATAACATTATATTTATTGTGTTCCCCTCAAGCATCATATTTTACATTTTTTTATCATCTTTTAAACAGGTTCATGGGACAGAGTTAGAAAACTGGGAATGAATAAGACATCCATAACTACTATTCTTTTTTTCACTGTTTTCTAAAATCAAAAAGGGTTTGTAACTTTTTACTGCCCAACTCTTAGATCCTTCATTGAACTGCTTAAAAACGTCTTGTTTGTTTTATGAGCCTTCTTCACTAGATGGCAGAGTTTGACATGTTGATAATATGTAGCCGTAGTTTGCAGTTTCTGAGAAGCAATTGAAACACTATTAACCCTGTGTGTAGTGTCAACAGTTAAAGCAGACATTGAAATGAAGTAAGCTTCATTTTTCATTTGGACTGAACAAAGTTCTGTTTAGAGTGTCTAAGTTTGTTTAGTGGATTCATACTCAAGGGAAAGCATAAGCAAATTTTACTTTACAGTGCAAACACGCCTCTGGTCGCAACACATGGGAATTTGTGATTTTTTTTTCACGCTCAAGTAATGGAGGCTAGAAATGAAGAGAACTTTATTTTTCCCTTGGCTTTGACAGCAAATGCTAAAAATTTCTTCCAAGAAGTGTGCTAAAGCATTTCATTTAGTTCCTGTTAAAGTTGTTCTCACTGACCAGCATGGACTCAGGCAACTGGTGATTATAAGCTATGAGCTCTAGTGCTTATGCCAAAATTCTCTTGACAGTAAACCTCTTCTCTTTTCATGTTATACAAAGAGCTTCTAGCAAAATGATTGGATCCTTTCAAGTTTAAACTAACATTTGGCAACAGCAAATTAAACCTTTTTAAGATTTAAAGGGTTACCACTCACTAAGGACTTTAGCCACCATGTCTGAAACCCGTCCCTCTCAAGTGCCGTGTTGTGTGGAACACTTCATATATTGGCCCAAAGTATGTACGGAGGTCTCATGTGCTCTAGGAGTAAAAAACAGTCTTTGCATAAAACAGTATTTATTTTTAATTTTGTGACCACTATTTTTAAAACTTTATTTAATGTTTTTAATGTTTTCATGCAGTGCTTTGCTTATCTATTAAATAGGCTTTTGTGCCCTACTTTCCCTCTGGTAGGGCTTGGTGTCGTTTTATGGATTATCAGAATTGTTTCTCAAAGCCTAAGAATCCAGCTTTTTAGAAAGGATTTTTCCCACTGGCGTTTCTAGCTAGTGATATTTTCTTCCATTTATCTTCTGAAGCACATTTATATATTTCTTTATGGTAAAACCAAAAAAAAAACAAACACTTTTGTTGTGGTCTGCCTAATATTACCATAGCACCTCATTATTAAGGGTAGGGATTCTGATATTTGAATTATTAGTTAACCTACCACATTAAAGCAAATTAGCAAACAAGAAATAATCATGTTAACTTGATTGTATGTCAAGATATTTTGTATCTTAATGGAAAAGCATTTTTAAAATGTAACAGGTGGAAAATTACACTGTGCTTAATGACTGATTTTCTTAAACTGCTAGTCCCTTAAAGACATTTGTCAAGTGTGTATTCATACATTTACATAAATCAAGGGACTTGATGATTGCTTTATTTTAACCATCTTTTTTTTTTAGAAGGAAACTAGCTTTAGTAGTTGGTTGCTCTCCTTATATGTTTTCCTCTTCTTGCTCTATATATGCCATTGGGTTTCTTTGTGTGTATGTGATGAATTTTCAAAATTCACCATGACTTGAAGTGCAACGACAGATCTAGATGTTTGTTTACCAAGCTATGTGACTTTTCCCAAAGGATCTGTACTTTACTTCCTTACAGCAGCTTGAAACCTGTTATTTTAAATCTTTGAATCACTGTGTCTAGATCATTTTTACTTTATATGCCATCGATTTACCTGGGAAACAATGGAGCACCTTCATTTTTGGACAACTACTGTAATGATGTTTCTAGGAAAAATGGAAGGTGCCGGGGTAACAATGGCCAGTCAATAATCACGTAATAGACTTCAAATGCTATAGCTTTCAGTTGATGGATTTGTTATGTCATCAAGTGTATGATTTTGTATGGGTTCCTTCAACCCTTTCTCTGCCACTAGCAACCAGAATAGCACTTTACCTTTTGGTTGGCTAGGTAAGTGGCTGGCTACCTATTTTTCTCACTGTGGTGTGATTGGCTAAATGGTCTTTCATTAAAAAATCGAAACGAAATTGAAGTCACGCGAAAAATCACCTTTGGTTGTAAACCTCCAATATTTTGATTTTCTATCCGTGTTTGTCACATGCTGAGTAAAAGTGCCTTACAATGTAAAAATTGTACAGTACTTATGTTCCCAAGTAGCATCATCATCTTCTGGGTAGTAATTACATTGTGGTATGAATATTTAGAAAAATGGACCTCAGCAGTATATTTACTGTTCATCTCTTAAGTCCTTAACTGTAGTTTTAATAAGCATGACATTATTTGATAAGTATATAACATTTACATCATTTCAAAAAATACTGCCATGACTGTGTTTTATGCATATTTTAGCTTGAAGTTTTGAAGCATCTTTTCTTTCTTCCTTTTTTCTTTTTTTCCTATTTTTGTTTTGTTTTTGTTATTGATATTAAACAGTGTAATCTTTGCAAGCGTATATTGAAGATTATTCTGGAGCATTTATTGCCTTACCAGAAATGTTAGTAAGAAATGTTCTTTAGAGTAGAAAGATAGACTTGAGTTTCTATACTTTAATAAGAGCTCTTTGTTCCTGGGGGGAGGGGTGGGAGGTGAATTTTACTTTCATCTCAATTTATTAAAAACCCACAACCGAAATACATTTTATTTCAAAAATCAGCAATTTTAGAATTTCAGATAGTACTTGCTCAGGAGTACATGCTACTCAAGATATTAAGAGAATAACAAGCTATGTAGATCTACTGTTGAATCAGAATCTATGTACTTGAACAAATGTGTGAATCTTAAATATCTCAAAGCAAAAGAAAAGTGTTCTTCTAGAATGTTGCTTTTTTAAAAAGCGCTAAAGTTAGACCAAGGTATACAGTTTTGTTCTAACAGACATTTAGGTTAATTGTAAAGATAAGGAATGCATTATGGGTCAAAATCAAACATTCCTCTCATGTTATGTATATTTTGTTCCTGTTATATTGGCTTTATTTTCAAAATTGTAGTTTGTAGTATTAGTTTCCTTTTATTGGTATTGCATATACTATTCATTCAATAAATGAGTTATGACTTTCATGTTTGCATGTATGTCTTTTTGTGAAAGGGCGTAATGAAGCTTATTTGTAACAGCGACAGCATTGTGCTCCTTTTAGTCTTGCTTTATTTGAAGGTGAAATGCTTAGTTTACTTAATAACTTGTTAAAGGAGTATGAGAGAGAAAAATGTGAATTTGAGTTTCCTTAAAAATTTCACAACATAAAAGGTTTTATCATGGAGAGAAACAGCACTATTTCAAGCACAATAGAACTTACATCTGGGTTCTCTTATTATATGATTCAGATACCTATGGCCTAAATTTCATCCTCTAGAACTTAGTTAAAAGGTGATCTTGAAATAAACCCAAGCACCTAGTACAGTTAATCTGATTGGTAATAAGGATGCAGGATTGCTGTCTTTGTCATAAAGGTATTTCACCTTGTACATTTAAATTTACTCCCTTTACCATGGACAGCTTGCTTCTAGTACAGTGCTCGTATATTGAGGTGGTCATATCCAGGGCAGAAATCAGTTTTAATTAGTGGAATGTGCTCATCCCATACACACAATTTGTAACCAGCCTTCCTACTCAAGAGTGGGAAAAAAGTCAAGCAATAGGTTCTGATTAATGCTGCAGCTATAGGATGGTGTGCTTTCCTGCGTTTGTTACCTAATAGTGCCTGGGGGGGTGTGGGTGTGTGTGGAAAATCCATTATTGAGTTTCATTTTAATTACCACCATAAAAATATGGGGAAGGAGTTATGTGGTTTTCTTCAGCTAATTGAAACTATTGACAGCTAGGTTGGTTTTTTTTTCTCTTTCTTTCTTTTTTTTTGTAATTTGTTTTGTTTTTCTTTTTTTTTAAAGATTTTATTTATTTATTTTTCGAGAGAGGGGAAGGAAGGGAGAAAGAGAGGGAGAGAAACATCAACATGTGGTTGCTTCTCAAGTGTCCCCGACCTGTACCTGGCCCGCAACCCAGGCATGTGCCCTGACTGGGAATCAAACCAGCAACCCTTTGCCTCGCAGCTGGTGCTCAATCCACTGAGCCACACCAGCCAGGGCTGTTTTGTTTTGTTTTCAGCTGCAGTCCTCAGCAATTGCTGAGGTTATTCCAAAGCATAAACCTGATATAATTTCCCAGGAAAATTCTGTGTTCAGCAAATGGTTATTAGTCCATCTTTTAAAGAGAAAACCCCAATCCATCTTATATATGAGAGTCCTCACACATACACAGTGCTGCTTTGTCTATCAATCAACATTACATAATTTTGCCTTGTTCGAATAACAACATAACTGCACACTAAGGATGTAAGGAAAATTTTATTCTTGACTTTTATTCAGAAGGTGGAAACTATAAAATACCAGTTAGTAATAAAATTAATGTTCTGCATATGGTCAGTGGACTGAAGTCAAGTCAGTCAGACCTGGGTCCTTGTCAAAATATAGGAGATCCATAAACATCCAAATTTTACCTTAGTCTATACCTCTCTGTGGATATAAATGTATTTTTATGTTAGAGGTAGAAGCAGTGGCCAGGAGACAAGGAAGATGCAGCTGAGCAAAGAGCTAACTAGGTCTGCTCTGTGAATGATAATAGTCTAATGAATAGACATGTGAAAACAAAAACACTGTTTGAAGGGGCAAACTTTAAAATGGGACCTGAGAGGGTAGATATTCAAGGGAGTGTTAGGAACATGGAGACAGAAATAAACTCGTTTAATACGGACACTGGATTTTAAGCCATTGAGTACAAAACGGTAAGTTTTTCTGTTTATGAGTATCTTTCAAATCAGAGCTATGTACAGATTCTGTTATTTGTAAAATTAATATATAGCCATAAAAAAGAAATGAAGTACGGATACTGCTACAACATGCATGAACCTTGGAAACATTATGCTAAGAAGCCAGACACAAAGGGTCACGTATTGTATGATTCCATTGAAATGAAATGTCCAGAATAGGCAAACCCATAATGACAGAATGCAGATGAGTGGTTTCCAGGGACTGCAGAGTGGGGAATGAGAAGTGACTGTTAACAGGTATGGTGTTTCTTTTTGAGGTGATGAAAACATCTGGAATTAGATAGGGGCGATGGTTATACAACTTCGTGGATATTCTAAAACCCATAAATTACACACTTTAAAAGGATAAATTTTACCTCAATTTATAAAAAAGTAATATGTATTCACTGTACAAAATTAAAATATGCAGAGGTATATAAAGCAAAATATGAAAATTTCCCCCTTCTCCCCAACCGTACTCCATATTTGATGTGTATCCTTCTAAATGCTTCTATACATACATAACTTAAACACTTTTATAGTATAAATAGGATCATGCTGTATCTACAGTCCTCTACCTTGCTTTCTTTTTTTATTCACTTGAACAGCTCTACCAGGTGTCAGTACAAGTAGATTTCTCACATTCGGTTTAGCAGCTCCATGGTATCACAGTGTATGGATGAACTGGAATTGTTCTATGTCTCACATACATCTTCATGTTCTCATGTGAGTAATTTCTTAGGCTAAAGTTCCAGAACTGAAGAGTATGTAAATTTAAAGTTTTGATCCAAAAAACTGTGCCAATTTAAAAGTCCATCTGTAAGAATTAAACTTCCCTGCTTCCCCACTCCAAAGGTGTGCTTTTGAATGAAAAGACGTAATGGTAGCTTTAAAAACACCACCACCAAAACCATCATACACATTCTATAGAAAATTCGATGGGATTTTGATCTTGTTATAAGGACCATATAGGCTATATGTCAAAGTGGAATATTAATTATTTTTGAGAAACTAGAGATTATATTTCATGTGCGAAAAGGTTAAGTCAAAAGGTTTTGTTCCATATATATTATTAACAGTAGTCATGGCAAATCATTTCCTTTACTCCCGCTTTCTGAAAGGTAACAGATTGCTCGTAGCTGTTAATTGTTTCCAGATGGATCTGCTTGCTTCTCAATGTGTGCAAGGTCATATGTGGCTCGGTTCAGTGCACTTCAAGGGGTCACGTACTGTTTTTGTTGAAGAGTTCCTGTGACCTTAATTGTTGTCATGGTTCTTCCCAAATCATGACTGTGTCTAACAACTGGTCAATTATGTGAAAACAAGATAAAACCATTTGAACTTTTCAGCTAGTTGTTTCATCTTTATATGAATAAAATCTAAGACTAACCAGAAAAATTGAGTTGATGTACACTTCATGCTTTTAGCTCATTTGCTATAAAATGACTTTTTTTTCCATTCAAGAATGTCAAGCAACAATTACCTGCATGTCTGAAGACAAATTGTTGGTAAAATGATGCAAATATTCAGTTAGGCTGGGCAGTCAACATGAAAGTTTCTAAATAAAGAATAAAGTGAATGTAGTCAAGGATGAATTGATGCCACATGAAAATTAGTTTTTTCAAATTCTCAAAATCACATTTGGTGCTAATTATGTATTTATAACATTAACCAAACAACTGTTTTATTTAAAAAGATTTGTCAGATGTATAACATTACAAAAATAATTTTAATGTACCAGTAACTCACCCTTTAATCATGTTTCCTTTCACTCTTTTTCATATGTTTAGGAAATAATTAAGTCTTTAAGGAAGGGCAACAAAACAGGATGACTACATTAGAGAGTTCTTTTTGTAACTTCAAACTACAGGGGTCATGGAGACTGCTGCTGTTTTCATTTCGGAGGTTAGCCAGATTATTTAACAAGGGCTTATTTTCAAACATTCCTGATCCTTAAGCCCAATAGGCTTATGCTCTATATATAGTATTGATTTAATATTACCAGGAAGTGATCATTCTTTGGACCTTGGTCTCATGTTCTCGGTTAGAGAGCAAGCACGAAAGATAAGCAATTTCTTAAAAGTTTGCAGATCAGAGAGCTGGAATTTGGGCCTTATCTCCAGATACAAACTTCTTTCCAGACCTCCATATAGAAGAGGCGTTCTTAAGTATTTCAACTTGTCCCATTTGCACAAACCACTTAGGGACGCTGTCCAGTAAGCTGGGGGTGGGGTCTGGGGCACAAGGAGAGCCAACAGAAAACGCGCTGCTTAGGAAAAGGGCTCCAGAGATTTTTCCTTCCCTTGGGAAGAGGAAGGGTAGGAGAGAGATTTAGGCAGCCTTTACAGCATTTAGTACCTGGGGTCACTCCATTCCACGGAACTTGGAAATGCAACCAACTGCAGACCACTTCCTAGAAAGACTGATGCAAAACTTGACACATTCACATCTTTTTTATTCTTCCTTTGATATCCCCTCCTGAAACTCTCTTACCTTAATTTCCATGATCTGTACCACTTCTTGAAGACCACACCTTTCCTGGCTTTTCTTGCCGTGATGTAAATATTCCACAGTGTTCTGGTCTTTGCCATCTTGGGTTTTGGTTGTTTTTTTTTGTTTTTGTTTTTGTTTTTTTGCATTTGAAATAAAACTTTTATTGGAATTATTAAGTCAACTTAAAAATCTAAAATATAAGAAATTTTTTTCTAAAAAGAATTTATTTCCAGTATCAGTGACTACATTAAGTTTTTATCTTATTTAATTGTTTAATTTTGTATATAAATCATCATTAGTTAAATGTTTAGTATGTCATATGAAACCTACGTTAATATGTTTATTTATACAACCCTAATTCCATGTTCATTGATGTATACAAACATGACTATAACGACCATCAGAGTGATAATTATCTGCCGCCTTATATCCTTCTCACTTGTCACCACAATCTGCTACTACAGCTGTCTGTGACACATGTGCCCTACTGAGAGCCCTAATCCCTACCCACAATCTGCTCTACCCACTCAAGCTCCATGCTGAGTCTCAACTATTCTGGATACTTTTACCCAGACTGCTGGATCTCAAGCATGAGCCTCAAACTAAATTATCCTGGCCTCGGGGGTGGAGGTATAACAGGACTAAATGGTAATGGAAAAAAATACAGTAAAAATAAAAACACATTGTCCTGACCTGAATTTTATGTATTTGTTAATGACACCATCAGTCAACAGGGCTGCAATTGGTCTGCTTAGTTCTCAACAGCTACTTGCAGAGCTCCTCAGAATCTGTTATTCTTTTAGATCCATTCTCTCCATTCTTACTACTGATAAACTAGTTTGGATTCAGCTGTTTGTTTGATTTTCTTTAACATTTTACCCAGATTCACTCTGTACCCATGTTTATCAGACTCTTAGTTCCTTCATTTTCTTTAGTGGGCAGGTCTTGGCCTTGCTTTCTTAACTACTCAGTTTCGATAAGATCGTTAATCACCTCCATTACCTCCTGACACAACTGGCCTCAACTTCCCATTTGTCTTAATTCTCTTCTACCTCTTACCTCCCTTGTGTCTAGAGTTTACCCCACACTCAGTCTGGGGAAGACGGCCTGCTAGAGGGAGCCAGAGCAGCGCAGACTGATCCCATCACATACACTGATGTTTCATCTCAAGTTCTCCGCATCAGCCTTCAGTTCTTTTTACTTGTCCTTGCCAGTATACTTAGAAACTACTAAAACAAGCATACGGGGGTGAGGGGACTAAATGGTAATGGAAAAAATACAATAAAGATTACATTTTTAAAAATAAGCATATGGACTCTAGATTTTGGATGTCCTTGGTTCGGATTCCATGTAACCTTGAAGTTACTGAATCTCCACCTCCATTTCCTCATCTTGAAAGTGCAGCTTAAAATAGTGCTCACGCATAGACTTGCAAGGATTAAAGGCGGAAACAGACTTAAGACTCTCCCATCCCCTGATACACTGTACCTTGTTCTTGTGTTCTCTCCTAGTTTTTCCCTGTTTCATGATTTTCTTAAAAGTCAAATCACTTCTGGCTACACCTCTGCTTCTCTCAATTGCACTAAAACTCCTCCAGCAAAGTTCACCACCAGTGACTGCTGCTAAAGCCCATGGGTGCTTTTCAGTTTCATTCTTACTTCTAGACTCTGCTGTCCAAGATAATCCTCTGCTAATCCTCTTTTCGCAAATAACCCAAGAAAAAGAGTAACATGTCAAATGACAGGACCAAGATTGAAAGTCCTTCTGTCAACTGGGAATCTACATGGACAATCTACTTACCCCCTCCACACTAGCAGAGATTTAATAGGGATCTATGCAAAATCTGGTATTCCCTTGGTGAAGGAAAGACCCTCAGATATAAGGGTGGGGTGAACTGTAGGCACCGGAGAGGTAAAAGGATGGAAGAGAAGGGGAGAAGTAGGATGCTGAGGACAGTGGTGTCAGGAAGTTAACAGAGTTGATCAACTTGCTTATGAAAAATGCAACTCAAAGCTTTTAAGTACATCAGAAAGCAAAATGCATTTAACGTCCATAGCTAGACACAATTCTTTAGTAGGAAAAAAAAAACTTAAAGTATACGCCTACTTATAAAACCTTTGAAAATCACCGAAGGTACGATGTTGAGACCAAAAGCTGGAGAATTGTAGTCAAAATTTCAAGGCCTATTTGCAGATGGGGTTGGGCAGCAGACAGCTGAATAAGGGCCACATGGGAGCAATGTGAGATGGAGAAAGTAAGGCTTTGTGATCTGAAAGATCTGGGTTTGAATCCTAGTTTTGCCCCTAGTGAGCAGTTAACTCGGAGCACGTTTCCCTCCAACTCTTAGCCTCAGCCCCCACCCCATCTGTCAAAAATGAGGATAATCTCTCACACCACTGAGTTTTCCTGAAAGAGCAAACGAGATAAAGTGATTTGAAGTGAAATTACTTGGTTTATGGTAGATATCAGTGCTTTTTGTTCCTTTTTTAAAATAAAAGTGTTACCTATTCCCTTTCCCACACAGTGATCCTTCAGATACAGAAACAAAACTGTACTGTCACTTTTAAAAGGTTTTAATATTTTCATTATTCACAGAATTGGTACTCATAATACCAAAATTAGAAAGTCTAGATAAGTAAAAGTAAAATTTTTGAATTTCCTATAATCCTACTGTTGGTCACCATTAAATTTTTTTGTAAACTCTTCAAAGGTTTCTATGCGTATATGTAAATTACATAAAATGGCTCATATACAACTAAATTGTATTTTTCTACTGTAAGAATTGGAACTATCTTCAAGTCAGTAAATACTCTATCATTCTTATTGGTTGCATAATGGTCCATTTTGTGGCTGTACTATAGTTTCTTTAACCATTTCCCTATCGTTTGGCAGTTATTTCCAGAGTTTGTTGTTCCTATTATTTTGCTACTGCAAACGATTCTGCTCTGATCATGAAGAAACCGCAGAGAACCCCGGATTGGAGACTATTGCACAAAATAACTGACCTGTATGCTTCAAAAAAAGTCCGTGTCTTATAAAACAAAGAAAGGCTGCCTTGGCTGGTGCTCGGTTGGAGCGTCAACCCCTAGCCAAAGGGTGCGGGTTTGATTCCCGGCAGGGTACCTGCCTGGGTTACCGGTTCATTCCCCAGCCGCGATACGGGTGCGGCGTGTACGATCCCCTTCTGGGCACATACGGGAGGCCACCAATCGATGCTTCTCTCTCGCATCGCATCGATGTTCCTCTCCCTTGCTCTTCCTCTGAAAGCAATGAAAAAGTGCCCTCTGGTGAGAATTAAAAAAAAAAAAAAGGAAAAGGCTGAAGCACTGTTCCAGATTAAAGGCAACTTAAAGAGTCATGACAACTAAAAATAATGGACAATTCTGAATCGGATACTGGTTCAGGAAAAAAAAAATTCTTGCTATGGAGGACTCTTAACCAAATGTAAATCGATTCCATATTAGATGATATTATTGTGTCAATGGTAATTACCTGGCTTTGAACATTGTAGCTATATAAGAGAATATCCTTGTTCTTAGAAAATCTATACCAAAGTGTTCAGGAGTAAAAAGTGTTATGTCTTCATTTTAACTGGTTCAGGAAAAAAAGATATATATACTTTTTAAATCTCTTTTTATATATAAAAGAGATAAAGAAAATGAGGCAAAATGTCACAAGTTGGTGAATCTTGGTGAAGAAATACAGGAGTTCTTTGTATGATTCTTGCGACGTTTTATAACGTTGAAATTATTTTCAACATAATGTTAAAAAATTAAACACACCAAAAGAAACATCAGCCCTTACTAAGGGAGCCTGAAGAAGGTCCAAATTCAGGGAACAGGAATAAACCTTGAGGAGTCATCAGTATATTTTACTAAGGCCCCACATTTGGAGTAGAGAATAAGCTATATTTGGATCCGGTAACCTAGAGAGAACTCTCTCATTCCCCATTCAGGAATCAGGACATTAGGAATCAGGGAGATCCCCAAACTTTCCACTGAAATACACCCCAAATAAGAAAGAGACCTTTTGAGCTGTTTTCACGCTTCAGCTGCCACTGTTTTTGGTTTTGTTTGTTTGTTTTGTATCTCAGATCCTCATCTATCTTAGATTCCTTTTTAGTTTTGTTGACATAACATTGTTTTTCTTACAGCGTGCATGGGTATTGTATTTTCTTATGATACATGGGTGAAAACTGTCTAAAAAATAATGCTAAGATGAACATTCTTGTACATATAACTTTCTGCCCTTGTCTGATTAGCTCAAGATAAATATCTAAACAGAAATTCCTAAGTCAGAGTTTTTTCTTATTTTTTAAAAGTCTATTAATTCATATTTCTAGATGCCCTGCAGAAAGTTCTTACCACAAATACATTACCCAGCTTCAAGAATTAATCAACCAGCCCTGACTGGTGTGGCTCAGTGAATTGAGCGCTGGACTGCGAAGCAAAGGGTCACTGGTTGGATCCCCTCCCCAGTCAGAGCACATGCCTGGGTTGTGGGTCAGGTCTCCAGTAGGAGGCATGTGAGAGGCAACCACACATCGGTGTTTCTCTCCCTCTTTCTCTCCCTCCCCCTCTCTCTAAAAAAAAATAAATAAAGCCTTAAAAAAAAGAATCAACCAATTTTCCCTACCTATTCCTCTCCCACACACCATGGTTTAATTTTAAGCAAATCCAAGGCATCATATCATGTCATGTATATCACAAAGACTTTTAAAAAATACAATCCCAATATAGGCATACCTCAGAGATATTGAAGGTTTGGTTCCAGACCACCACAATAAAGCAAATGTCACAAGTCAAGTCACGTGAAGTTTTTGGTTTCTCAGTGCATATAAAAGTTATGTTTACACTACACTATTCTACTAAGTGTACAATAGCATTATGTCTAAAAAGACAATGTATATACCTTACTTTAAAAATACATTATTGCTAAAAAGTGCTAACCATCATCTGAACTTTCAGTAAATCAGGCTTTTTGCTGGTGGAAGGTCTTACCTTGACGTTGATGGCTGCTGACTGACTACTATAACAAATATAATAATAATGGAAAAGTTTGAAATAATGAGAGAATTACCAAAATATAACACACAGACATGAAGTAAGCAAATGCTGCTGGAAAAATGGCACAGATAGACTTGCTGGATGCAGGATTGCCACAAATCTTCAGTCTGTAAAAAAATGCAATTTAAGTGTTTGCTATTCCTATCTAAATTTCCACAGATTTGGGGAACAGGAGGGAGAAGCAAACACAACTTCTTGAGGTTTTGTTTGAAATAATCTTAAGGTCAAAACTTACTATTGCTCTCCCTGTATTATATGATACAGGCATGTATTTCAGGCAGTTCTATTAGACTATGAAGAAATAAGATGTTCATTAACCTAGTTTTATACTAATGTAAACCCCCCGAAGACATTTAGGAATATTACAAGATACAAGGAAAATAATAGAAATAAAATACAATAGTTAAATAGTTATCACAAACATCTGTTAGAGAGTATGCCTCTGAAAGTTCACACACAAAGTTGAGAACAAACATTTCTACATAGTCATGTAAATTTTAGAATTTTACCTGGACTCAGCTAAACATTATTATGAAATATCTGCCAGGCAAAATTTGTTGCTTGATCAATTGCTTTTTAAATAACTAACAAATGGTGAAAATTAGGTATAGTGTTAATTATATAATAACAAATTAATTATTAGCATTATTTATATTCATGCTGATTGTATTCCTCTAAGTTAGTTTCCTATATTAGGAAAGTGTTCGCAAAGAAAATCCCATGATAGCTCATTTTCACTGGTAGCGATTTCATGTAGCCTATGGACCTGGGTATGCTAGGTGCTGTTGGTGTCTTGCGCAGGTCCCTTGAACCAGCTGTGCTCCTACCCGACATTTGCTTCCAGCACAGCTTATACCTGCAACCCCTGGTTTCTTGCCCTTGCCTGATCGGGAGCCTGGGGGCTACACCCGTGTATTACCAGGTGGCCAGTGATACTGGGAACAAAGAACAAAACCGTTGTTCCCTGTCTCAGGGTAGGGCTACTGCAGTTCTTTCCCCTAGTGGGCCAGGCCCAGGATAGACTTTACTCGAGGCCACATCCTTGCTCAAGCTCTCTCCCTTTCCCTATCTTGCTTCAATTCCTCCCTTACAAGTTTTTCTTTAAGAGCACCCCTTCCACAAATCTGATAATTGAAATAACCCACCAGTAAGGAAAAGAGTTATGCTTTTGGTTTCAAAATTTAGGTTTAGATTGGCAGTCTACTGGTAATGAATTTTGGAGCAAATGTGTATATCCCAATGGCACTGATACTGCTTACTAAACTGAGGGTTCAAGTGGAGCAAGAAAGAAAGAGGGCTTTGTCTATGCCTGTCAGAAAACAGAACATTAAAAACAACTCCTATAAGATTCTAAAAACTGCAACTGGATTGCTCAACAATTTTACTCAGTCCTATTGCCTTTTCCACTTTGGGTAGCGGTTCAGTTTCATGAAGTCATCTGCCTCTGGGCTAAAATAGTCCTGGAAATCCTGACTCTTAGGTGCACTGGCACAGCCTGTCAGTTCTGTGCTCATGGTAGCAGTATCAGCTTACGCCAGGAAGCCTGCATCTAACAGACTCCTTCCTACCAAGGCTCTGAGGCTGCTCTTTATCCTTCCTTCCAGAAGACCCACTCACTGTAGCCCAAAGCTGTCTTACAGAACTTTGTACAGTGATGGAAATGTTCCATGTGTGCATTATCTAATACAGTAACCATTAGCTACAGGTGGCAGTTGAGCACTTGCAAGGTGGCTAGTAGGACTGAGGGACAAAAATTTTTATTTTGTTTAATTTTAATTCATTTAAACTTAGATTTAAATAGTCACATGTGTTAGTGGCTATTATTTTGGATGACACAGCTCTATGTAATTTTATAGCAGAGACCTTTAGGTAAGTGTGAAGGGGGAGCAGAGACCACCTATTGAAAAACAGAATAGTTCTGTTTCATTTATTATAGTAACCGAAAGTATCAGAATGGACGTAAGTAGAACACCTTATTAGGAAACAGTGTACAAGTGTATGGACCTACTTGTAACTGTTTACTTGGTGTATGATAACTCTGAGGCAAGAACATACTATGAACAGAAAAGTCCTTGTTAAATCATCGGGGTGTTAAAATCTATCCTGTACAGTGTGTACTATAATCACTATCAAGCAACAGGGCTATTTTAAACTCAGCAATAAAATCTTCAGAAGTCATTTTAAGTCACCTTGTTAGTTAGCCCTTACAAATGAACATGAATATGTCACTACCCTGCTTGAAAAGATACACAATTTTCTATAGGCATACTTGACCTATACAAAATTGACCTAAAGTAACTTTAGACAGTTGACTGTTGAGCTCATTAAAAACATATGAAGCATACCTATCACGTCTCATTATTTCTAACTCACACTCCTCCCTCACCCCTTTTTCGTGTGATGTCACATTGTGGGTCAAGAGATGAGGGAGAAAGCCATTGGTGCTAGCAGCCCTCTAAGAGAGGACTAAAGATGGTTTGGGTGTAAGATACCTTGTCAGTTTTATTATTCTGAATCTGGGACCTGATCCCAGAAAAGGGCAACATTATTAGAAAGAGATGTCTTGTCAGCATATAGAGAATCCCAAGTAGCCACTGCCTTAGCTATATTATTAACCAGAGTACTAATACTTTCTGTAAACCACAATAGAAGGCGACATAACTAGGGATTTCAGCTTCTCTAGAAGCGAGGAACTTTACTCTCTCTTTTATTTGCTGATCTTTCCACAGTAGTACATAGTAGAAACACTCAAATGCAGCACATGAGCAGGGAAGTCAGCAGACCATTTTGATAATACACATTATGTTGGGTGAGGCAACATCTCTGCTTTCTATATAGAAAGTAAGTATTGCCTCACATTGAGAACAAACTATACTTGATGCATAGTTTCTTTTTTAATGAGCTACTAATTCTACAATATACATAAGGTTCTCTTTTCAAAAAGAATTTAACATACCTCAATATATACATATTTCAATATTAAGTATACAAATTTAAACATACATAGATGTACTAAATAACGGGATTATTTAAATTTTAAATTTTAGTTTTAAAAACATAATTACTCTTTTTTTAAAAAAGATTTTATTTATCTTTACAGAGAGAGGAGAAGGAAGGGAGAAAGAGAGGGAGAGAAACATCGATTGGTTGCCTTTTGTTCGCCCCCAAACAGGGAACTGGCCCACAACCCAGGCATGTGTCTTGACAGGGAATTGAACCGGCGACCTTTTGGTTTACAGGCCGACACTCAATCCACTGAGCCACACCACCCAAAGCAAAATTGCTCTTAAAAAGCTTGTAGACACTTGGTTTTTACCATTATGACTTAAATGTTACACCCTAGTGCCCAGAGCTTGGTATCTAATACCAATTACCAATGAAAGGAACCAGGGCTCTTAAAAAAAAAAGGCAGATTCTAAAGCTAGGACAGAGAAAGTATAAGATGAGCCTAAAGTATCGTGCAGTGCCAGAAATTAAGAAAATGCTCAAAGAATGATACGGAAAGATAAAAAAGACACAGAAGCCAACATGGAGGGACTCCCAATAGCCAAATCTTGGGTAATTTGAGCAACAACGTCATAAATGCTACCAATATTCATTACCTAGGATAAAATAGAAATCTCGGAGCCTTTGATGTAAATAATTTAATAAAAAATGGGGAGAAGGGAAAGCTCTCCATTACAGTGGATTTTCAATTAAGAAATTAAGAAAGAATGATGTTAATGGAAAATCAACATTAGACAAACAGCCCAGTGCAAGTTACTTCAGGCAAGAATCATCAATCGATGCTAAAATTAATGGGTGAAAGTTTGATGAGGAACAGAATATTTACATACTCTCAAAGTATCATTCCTTCTAATCTTTGTTACTTACAAAGGGGAAAATCATATCTTTATAGTGAAGAAACCTGACAAATACCACCTTAACTATGGGTAATCCAAATTAACATCAGTAATAAGACAGTTAATAGCATGTGTCTCCTAATATTAAGCACTATAAAGGGCACAACCTCACTACTGTTGTATTTCTGGGCCTAAATGGAATACCTGAAATTTAATGACTTCAGACAAACCAAAATTCAGAGAAATTCCACAGAATAACTGGCCAGTGCCCTTCAAGAATGTCAAGGTCACGACAGACAAAGACTGAGGAACTGTTCCAAAATGAAGGAGATGTAAGGGAATGTAACGTACATTCCTGGATCAGATCCTGGTATAGGAAACAACATTAATGAGAAAGTTGGTGAAATTTAAATGAATTCTATATTATTTAATACTGTTACATCAGTGTTAATTTCCTGGTTTTGATCATTATACTGGGTGTGGTTATATTTAATTTTAACACCGGGGAAGCGTATACTGAAAACCTTGAGAGAAAAGCAAAAAGAAATAGGGAAGTAGGAGAATCAAGAGGCTGGTGTTCCAGAAGCCAAAGAAATAGATTTGAGAACAGTGATAAATAGTATGAAATGCAATATGAAGGACAGTTACATGAGGCCAAAAATAGTGTCCATTAGATTTGGTGATACCGCAGTCAATGATGTTCTTTGTCAAAGTTGTTTTGCTGCAATAGTAGGTACAAAAGACAGACTGCAATGAGTGTGTTGAGGAGGAAATTGGAGTGATAAAATGGATACAGCAAGCATGGAGGGACTCCTCACCTCTGGGCCTGGACAGGAAGAAGTGGTATAGGTGTAGATAGAAGGATATTCACGTGGTTCGTGCCCAATTCCTTCCACAGCTTCAAAATTAATGAGTCTATCTTTCTAGAGCGAGGATGATGGGGTTGAATGGGGACAAATGTTCAGGACACTACTGAGGGGAATAAGAGGGGAAATTTCCCGAGGACTTGTAAAGCATTACAGAAGGGTACTTAGGGCGGAGTTAAGGTTTGGGATTGTGAATCTACAGAGGAACCAGTCTCCATGGCTGTGAGAATTTTCTCTGGCAGCACTCTGGAGCCTAGCAGGGGTAGAGAAAACAGGCTGTGGGTGTGAGCCAGGGTGTGGTTTTGCCATCTTGGCAGAGCAGAATTAGAAGGGTACGAAGGGCTTCTGGCTGTTGGTGAGAGAGTAGTTCAGGTGGAATCCAAACATGTGGGAAGTACAGGAAGCCATGAGCAAGGGTGGTAGACTGAAGAATTAGAGGTATCCCATGAGTCTGAAGCACAATTATGCTAGGCAGGGTGGCCAAAGAGAACTGGAGAGGGAGAAAATTTTGGTGAGAGACTGGGATACTGCAGTTTCAGAGCTGCCATCAACAGCATTGGAAAGCATCTCCCACCCCAGCCCTATTCCATTGTAGGGGGACTGAGCATTCCATTCCACATGGCCCAGCGCCGTCCCAAGTTATGTCTGGTATCCCGGCACCTTGTCCAATCTAGCATTTGTCCTAGGTTTTTCATTTTCCCATGAAGTGTAAGTATTAATAGTTGAATAGAAATAAGCCAGGATGGGTCGGTTGAACCATCAGTTTTTAATTCCTGCTTCTACCTTGGTCTCCTGCACTAGCTTGTGAGATGCACATACAGAGAATCAAGTTCTCACTTTAACACAGAGTTAAACCTAACCAACAATGATAAGGCTTCTCCCTTTTCCTAATCTTTTCCATTACAATATAACTTAACACCTCCTTCTCAAGGACAGCATGCTGGGCGTTCACTGATAAAGCAAGTGTACTCAGATGCTAGGAATTAGAGACAACTGACTCATTCTTGTCAGAGTTTGGGTGGAGGGGAGGAGTATTCAGCATTGTGTCCCTTGCTGGACACTGGGTCTGCCAGCTGGGTTTGCCCATGCCAAAGCCTGCAAGATACATGAAGGTTCCAGGCCATCAGTGGCTAGCCCAGTGGATGTAGGAAAATATGTAAATTTATGTGTATGTAAAATGTATTCAGGAAACAGAGGCTGAGGAGTCCTGCTGTAGCACATGCAGCAAGTAGTTTGAATGTTCTTGGTACAGTGGTTATGTCATTAATTATATTAACTATATGGTGCAAATGTACAACCCTTTATTTGTTTTAATTGCAACCTATCCTTCTACCATGTGAGTTCGAAAGCTGAAGTGCATAATTAATAAAAAATTAAACCACACATTTGCCACTCAAGGAAATTGATCATGAATGTGTAACATAAACAAAAACATTTGTTGACATATATCATCCACATGCATGGGGATATTGACATCGCTGACCACATGAAAACCAGAAGACATAAATCTGTGAAGACTGAATCAGCATCTACCTCAAAGGTTTGTATTTATTTTAAGAAGACTGTGTCCAATGATGATTACTGAATGAGGTGCAGCCGCAGAGAGTATATATGTACATTGCTCAGTGAGTGACTTCTGTTTAGATCAAATGACTTTTCTTCAAAATTCATTTATCATTTTTTACTTCATGTTTCCTTGTACACAACAAAAAGTGAAGCAATAGCATTTAATAAGTAGCTCTTTTAGCAGTTACTAAATTTTAGAGTTAAATGATACCACTTTTATGCTAACATTAGATGCTTAAAATAGAAAATCAGTTGTATTAGGGTTTTCCAGAGAAACAAAATAGGGGTGTGTGTGTGTGTGGTGTGTGTGTGTGAGAGAGAGAGAGAGAGAGAGAGAGAGAGAGGGAGGGGGAGGGAGGCTATTTGACTTATTTTAAGGAATTGGCTCACTCGATTGTGGAGGCTTGGCAAGTTCAAAACCTGATGGGGTAGGCTGGCAGGCTGGTGAATCAGGGAGCTGCAGTTGGAGTCCAAAGGCGGTGTTCTGGCAGGATTCTTTTTTCTTCTGGGGAGACGGGCCTTTCTTCTACTCAGTTCCTCAAATGATTGGATGAGGCCCACCCACATTATGGCAAGTAATCTGCTTTACTCAAAGTCCACTGATTTAAATATTAATCTCATAAAAAAGTACCTTCACAGAAACATCCAGAATAATGTTTGATCAAATATTTGGGCACCATGGCCCAGCCAAGATGACATAAAATTTACCATCACATTAGTTAATTCCAATAATGGTTGAATTTATTTTTATCCAATTTAAGGAATAAAAGGAAAGCTTATGGAAATTCACTCTGATGGAGGTGAAACATCTGCATTATAGAGAAAGCTACTGTAAATTCAGTTTTAAAATTCAACATTTAGGATAAGTATTTTTATGGTGATAATTTTTTTTTATAGAGATACAATTTTGATGGCGCACAGCACCAGGGTAAAAACAAGGTTCTTACTAAATGCACAAACATGTGGAGGAGAAATATACACATAATTGTCTGTGGTGCACAAATAATTCCTCTTGAGTCAAAACATGTAAACTATGAAATTGTTTCTAGAAAGGCAGGAGTGAGGAAGGGGAATTTTGGATTATACTCAATGCTTTCTTTATTTCTTCTTGCATGCAGATATTCCAGTACGGAACAATGGCATACCTACCATATTTCACAACCGAAGTAGATCATTTTTAAATAAAAAAATGACAGGGGGTGGGGGCTGGGTGGGGAAGGCAAAGGAGGGAGGAAATGGGAGACATCCGTAATAGTGTCAATAATAAAAAAATAAAAAAATATTTTGTCTATTGATAATTTTTCTATAATAATTAGTAATAACCATTATTTTCTTGAGTTTTGCCTTTAGTTTTAAAACAAAAATTTAAAAGAATATATTTCAATTTTAAATATGTTTAGTAAAATATTTTATATAT
>PVJD01002419.1:170398-206182 GCA_004026545.1 Mormoops blainvillei | reverse complement strand
CTTTTTTGTATATTTTATTGATTATGCTATTACAGTTGTCCCATTCTTTCTTCCCCTTTATCCCCTCCACCCTGCCCCTATCCCATCATCCCCACATCAACATTTTCCTGCCACCACTTTCCCCAGCCCCATCCACCCCCACTTCCCACCCTCAATCCTTCTACCATTTGGCTTTGTTAGTGGGTCCTTTATGCATGTTTCTTGATGACCAGCCCTTCCCCCTCCTTTTCCTCTGCAAACCCTCTCCCACCTCCCCCTGGTTACTGTCAGTTGTCTTTTTATTTCAATGTTGCTGGTTACATTTTGTGTGCTTGTTTATTTCGTTGATTAAGTTCTACTTACAGATGAGATCATATGGTATCTGTCATTCACCACCTGGCTATTTCACTTAGCATGATGCTCTCCAGTTCCATCCATGCTGCTGCGAAGGGCAGTAACTCTTTCTTTCTTTCTTTCTGCTGCGTAGTATTCCCTTGTGTAAATGTGCCATAGTTTTTTGATCCAGTCATTTACTGTTGGACACTTAGGTTGCTTCCAGCACTTGGCTATTGTAAATTGTGCTGCTGTGAACATCGGGGTGCATAGGTTCTTTTGAATTGGTGTTTCAGGGTTCTTAGGGTATAATCCTAGCAGTGGAATCACTAGGTCAGAAGGCAGTTCCATTTTTAGTCTTTTGAGGAAATTTCAAACTAGTTTCCACAGTGGCTGCACCAGTCTGCATTCCCACCAACAGTGCACTAGGGTTCCCTTTTCCCCACAACCACACCAGCACTTGTTTTTTTGTGGATTTGGTTATGATGGCCATTCTGGCTGGTGTGAAGTGGTATCTCATTGTGCTTTCACTTTGCATCTCTCTGATGGCTAGTGATGCTGAGCATCCTTTCATAGTCTCTGGGCCCTGTGTATGTCCTCCTTGGAGAAGTGTCTGTTCAGGTCCTTTGCTCATTTTTTAATTGGGTTGTTTGTCTTCCTGGAGTAGAGTAGTGTGAGTTCTTTATATATTTTGGAGATCAAACCCTTGTCTGAGGTATCATTGGCAAATATATTTTCCCATACGGTTGGTTCCCT
Organism: Mormoops blainvillei; assembly: GCA_004026545.1. Lineage (NCBI taxonomy): Eukaryota > Metazoa > Chordata > Mammalia > Chiroptera > Mormoopidae > Mormoops > Mormoops blainvillei. The sequence goes on along the minus strand of PVJD01002419.1, from coordinate 205,114 downwards.
TTTCATTTTGCTGATGTTTTCTTTAGCCATGCAGAAGCTTTTTATTTTGAGGGAGTCCCGTTTGTTTATCCTTTCCTTTACATCCCTTGCTCTAGAGGATATATCAGTGAAAATATTGCTACGTGGAATATCTGGGATTTTCCTGCCTATGTTCTCCTCTAGGACTTTTATGGTGTCATAACTTATATTTAAGGCTTTTATCCACCTTGACTTTATTTTTGTGTGCAGTGTAAGTTGGTGGTCAAGTTTCATTTTTTTATATATAGCTGTCCAGATCTCCCAATACCATTTGTTAAAGAGGCTATTTTCACTCCAATTTAATCTTTTTAAGGATGCCAGTCACATTGGATTAAGGCCCATGCATCTGACCTATTTATCCTTAGTTACCACTTTAAGGGCCTGATCTCCAAATATAGTAACGTTCTAAGGGAATGGGGGTTAGGACTTCACTATATGAACTTTGGGAGATGCGAACACAATTCACCCTATAGCAAAGGGGCAGAATTTTGGATATTTTCTGTATATGAGAGATAGGCATGCTTCTTCTCCCTGCCACCTAACATACAATATTAATTCAAATATATGTCCCCATTGCATGTATTTAGAGACTACATGAAATTTGATGCAATTGATTGCATTCCTTTTACCAATAAATTACTCTGAAAGGGAAAGTAAAGCACAATCTATCCATAGCTAATGAAATTTCTTTCAATAATCTTAAACTGTGGAGGGGGTCTAGATATTAGGAAAATGATTTCTCTAGGACAGAACTGAGGGTGTAATTCATTTTTTTTAACACAATACATTCTCTAATACATGGTAAAGACTAGTATCTATTTTTTGATTGAATGAAATGAAAAATGATTAAAAAATCAAGCTAGCATAATGAAATATAATTTATTTTATTTAAAAATATGTACCAAATATTTCATAAATAGTTCAGACTCTTCAGTTTCCACCTATACCATGGTTATTCCTTCTAAATTCCGTTTCTTGGGTGATGGCATCACAGTTCCCTCCATCATACTTGGCGGGAACTTAAGGGTAATTCTTAACTCCTCATACTCACAATTTTAGTCACCAACCCTTTAAATTTTGCCTCAGAAAAACAAACAAAATGGTCATACATACAAATGTTTTCCTTTATTGTCATGCTCATGCCCAAATGTCACTGTTTTGATGTGCGTGTTAATAAATGTATGTACTTTAAGCTGCATTATATGCTTATCTATTATACTGCCCTCCACCAATTTCCCAATCTATTTCCAATGATATCTTTGTATCAGAAATCTAATAACACCAATAATTAACATAAAGCATCTTCTGTCTTCATGACCTGCAGGATACAGTTGAAACCCCTCTTGACAACATGCATATTTTGTCGCCCTGTGCCCTGCCTACAGTTTTGACCATTTTAACCACGACCAAACATCTACAATGAATGTATGCATCTATAAGGCATCTATTCAAATTATACTAAAATATTTCATAGAGTGTATCCTTCGATTTCATATTAATCTATCAGGAGACAACACCTATTGTCATTTTCTCTCCTGACTACCTCTCCCTTGTCCTTTGTAATCAAAGAGCTTCCTCCTCATAGGAAGCTGTTCTCATGAATACATCTCCCTTTAGCACTTAGAACTTGCCTCCTTTGCTTGTGCAGCTATCCACATACAGCTGTACAGGATTAACACTGTACCTTAATCGTCTGAATCCCCATGGAGAATGTGTATTTCTTAGACTCAGGGTTAATATTTGCTGGGATTTTCTGTTTGTTTGTTTGTTTTTTTCCCCTCATTGCTGTTTGCCTTTTTAAAATAAAAACTGATGAGCAATAAATATTTGTCAAGGAATACTTGAAAATCTTGCTTCCTCTAACAGAACAAATCTTAATTCTATTGCACAATATGTTAGAATTCTAGGTTCCAATATTCCTGGGCAAAGAGTATAGAAATATATTCCTTTTTGTTCTAAAAGTAAAATAAACAGATCTTTTGAGGTAGAATTTTGAATGAGGAGAGGAGTACTTATGAGTTAGAAGCCTGCTTAGATTGGCTGCATCATACATAAGTATATTACTCATAAATGCATAATTAGTGAAACCTTTCCAGATTCTTAACTTATTCTTTTTTCAGTTATCTATTCATTAATGTCACTTAACGTAACTTCCATTTATCATCTGTCCCAATTCACAGGGGTTCTGGGCTTAGCTGAACTAGCTTTATTCGTTTCATGTGCCACCATCTAGACTATGTTCATCTCCTGGCTTGAGCAGGGCTGGGATGTTCAAAATGACTTATGTCAGTCAGAATGAGTGCTGGCTTTTGGCTTGGGCTTCAGGGTGGGTTTCTTTGAGGGAATGTTGACTTGCACAGTATAAGTAAGATAGGTAAATGAGCAGTCTGGTTTGAAGAATTATATTGTAGAGAGCTTAAATATTATGTTCAGAAATTTGATTTCTAATAATCATTGGAGCATGATAAAATATGTTGAGCAAGAGATTGACTTATAAAATATCTTTTTTAATGAAAATAAATCTAGTAACTGAATAAAAGGTGATTGAGGGTAGAATGGGGCCATTTTGGATGCCACAGACTGATTTCCTTGAGAAAAAATGGGAAAGATAATGTTTGAGGATGGGTTTGAAGCATTAAGTTTTAAGTGGACAGTTCCAATGTCATCACAGAGATAGGAAACAAGAAAAGAACTTTTTTGAGGAAAATAGTGTGTTCAGTTCAGTTTTTACTAAATCTGAGGTGGCTTTGGAACATATAGGTACTTCAGATTTTGGTTATAACACCAAGACCAAATCTCAGCATGGAAACCACAGTACTAGGAGTCATTAAAAATATGTACATAGAGAGAATGTAAAATAAGTATAGTCTGTAATATAGATGAAATTATGAAAACTTTCAAAAAATTTTATGTATGATAGAAGTATTTCAATATAACTGAAGAAGAGTGACATGTACATTTTTGATGTTTTTATTAATCTAACACTTATTTCTCTTATTACATGCATAACTAGCATTGTTTTTACAGAAATCTCAATATGAAAGAGAAAGAGGGGATAGAATTATAGATTTTGAAATTATCAAAAATGTATTTTGGAAAACAGCATTCCCAGGACAAGACTGGCCCTCTTATGTATTATTGCAGTACTGTAACTCGATTCAACAATATGTTAAAGGAAACTAAACAGCATGAAAAATGCTCCCATTGTAACAAATAGGGTAAACATATCCTTAGCTGAATATATAGTATGTAGTCAACAATCCCCTTTCAGTTCTTTGGATACAGAGGCTGTATTTTGTCTTCCTCTTCCTTGCTGCCTCCTTTTGAGCTAAGTCTCGTAACACTGGCACGCTGTGAACAATGAAAATTTGTTTGACTAAATGCACAGTGCTTCAGGTCTACTTTTCCAGTTGCTCTTCATGTTAAGGAAAATATAGATTTTTAAAGATTTAATGAAGGTGTAACAACAGGTTTTTCATTCTAACAAAGTAGCCACTAAAGGAAAAAAAAAAAAACCCAAGCTTTTGACTCCTTCATCTTGTAACTAGACATTGGATGATCAAAGGGTAGGAACAAGAGATACAGAAATCATTTGCAAAAAAATTTTAGGCAATGTTTCCTCAAGAATGTCAGTATGACAGCCTGGGCTGCTTATGGCAGAGGGCGGTGAACCGTTTTGAATGCTCCACATAACACCTGCCTAAAAGACAGATTTTGGTTATAGCACCAAGACCAAGTCTCAGCATGGAAACCACAAAGCTAGGACTCATTAAAAATATGTACGTAGAGAGAACATAAAATAAGTATAGTCAATAATATAGATGAAATTATGAAAACTTTCAAAAAAATTTTATGTATGATAGAAATATTTCAATATAACTGAAGAAGTGTGGCATGTACATTTTTGATGTTTTTATTAATCTAACACTTATTTCTTTTATTACATGAATAACTAGCATTGTTTCTACAGAAAACCCTGAAGTTACAGAAAAGCATAAGGTATGAAATTACTCACATCCCAGTGTTAAAAGAAAAGCTAACTTTATTATATCTGTATGTATACATATATTTAACTTACATTTTATAATTTTAAAAGTTACCAATGAATTATGAGCATTTTTCCTGTGTTACTAAACAATCCATTCATCTTCATAGATGTCAATTTTATGGCTGCATCATAATTTAACTTCTTAATCTTGAGTAAGTGTAATTAAAATTATGGGATGGCAGGCAGTGTTATGGTAGTATATGGAGAAATTATCAAAGAAATAGTCTCCAGAATGAAACCATGAGGCTAAAACCAAAATGAGAATAAAATAACTACAGAATGTTGTGTGTAACGGTAATCAGCTAAGGTTAGTGGGGGGCGGGTGCCTAGCTGGGGAGGGTTAGATGGGTGCAGACTTTGAAAACCACACTTAAGAGTTCAGATTTTATCCTGAGGGCATGTTGGTGCAGAGGCATACTTTAATAAAATCAGTGTTTTTGAAAGTTTAATCAAGTGGCCATATGTTGTGGGAGTGGAGTGAGGAGAGACTGAAGACAAGCAGACCTTGTAAAGAGGTTACTGTATTAATCCCAGGAAGAGATGAAAGGGATGGCATAGAGAATGGAAGAAAAGAGGCAGATTAAGAGAAACGTTTTGAATAACAAAGTCACATAACTGAGTCACTCTGATCAGAGAGGAAAAATAAATATTTCATTGGTTTTGAACAGGAAATTTTAAGCTATGGTAATGCCCCAAACTCAAAATTGTGGTGGTTGTTTGGAGTATAATAAAGATTTTGAGTTGCAGTTCTGAACAAATAACAAATGAACTTATCTATACAGAATTCACCTGCAGCGTTGGAGGCTTGAGTAAAAGTAAGCTCTCTGAGGATTAAAGTACAGAAGTGAATAGGAAAAGTTTGAGAACTGCATTGAGGAAACGTCCACATTTAGAGAGACAAGCGGAGGAAAATCACCAGAGTGAGAAGAAAGAAAAGCAAAAGCTGCTGGATTTGGGCAATAGCATCAAGTTATAAAAAGGGAAAAAAAAATAATGAGAACTGGAGAGGCTTAAATTAGACAGGGCTCCTGGGTGAATTCAAGAGGTAGTTTCAGGCAACGCATGGGAGAGTCGAGTCCAGATTGGAGAGGGAGAATAATGAAATCCAGTAGATGTCTTCGCTCAGCCTAAAAGAATTAAATCTTTAGAGGGAAGAAAGGGGAGCAATGTATGAATTAGCAGGAAAGAGTTTTTTGTTCTTTTTTTGAAGGGAAATAATGAATAAATTTCAAAACAGAAATTAGGCAAGAGAAAACCTTCTTTATCATTCTACATGTTTGGGATGCTGGCACACTGTGAACAATGAAAAGAAAATCTGAAAGAAAATCTGGGGCCAGAAGAAGTTCACTCAATTTTTGATCCTTCTGCCATCTCCAGGACACGTGGGGGACAGAAGACAGGGTTAGTATGGTGGTTAGCAGAGGGGAAAGTGGGCAAGCTCACGTTCTCTTTACCGAGCTTTGCATTTGCGGATCGCACCCTCGGGAAGTTTTCTGGAGTCTTTTTGGTCTCCTATGGTCTCTCCAGTTCTGAACTCTACTGTAGCAGGTGGACATTGAGCACTTTGACATTTAGATAATATCCTTTACCATAATATATATGAATCAATATATACTTGCATTTCTGATTATGGCATAAGGTTCCTGATGTAGATAATAATAGTAAAAACTATAGCTATAATAATGAAAGATCTAACTTAAAATATGTGCTGTGCAAGCCAGCAACTACCCCTTAATAACTGTGACAATTTAACCACTCTGAACATAGAATTTCAAGCTCTATTGTTATTTTTAGTCCTATATCTTTTCATCATGCTTGGTGGTTACCTTCATTTCCTGAGTTTTAGGCTTCTTTCTGATAAACAATTTGTAAATTCTCACTATAATAATGATAATTTACTAGGCTTCACCCCAGAAGGCTCAGAACTTCGATACACATCAAATAATATCTTAGTAGCCTGCCTATCTGTTTACTTTTAAATTCTCAGGAAACTATCAATAAATAGGCTCTTGTCACAGATCAACTGGAGTAAAAAAACTGATTAACCCGCTGCTTTCCAAACTCTGCTTCAAACTCTGTAATTACCTGGGAAATCTCTTTAAAAATACTGATTCCTAGCTCCACTGTATGCATTGTAATTTAATTTGTATGGAATATGACCTGGGCATCAGGATTTTCTGGAACTCTCCAGGTGATTTTAGTGTGCAGTAAAGTTTGGAAATCACTGAATTACCCTTTGTCTCTGACTTACAGTGTACACGTCCCACCTTGTCTCTGAGATGAATGATGCAACCTGATCTCTCCCCTCCTGGGATCCCTTTCTCCTTTTAAGATAAAGAAACCCAATCCATTAAGCATGTCCACTGTCATCATGGCTTGCGCAATAAAGCTAGCACAGAGCTCTTCAAATATTCTGGTATCTGCTCCCTCAATCCAAGGCATTTCTTAACATTTTGGAGGAAGTGTTTTCTGGACGTTCTTAAATTTGTAGGAGCAAGCCGATACAAAGGCTGCAATTTTGATAGCTTGTAAACACCTCTGTCGATTCTGTGCTTTTGAAGTGGCTGCATTCAACTTTATTGATTGCAAGCAATTATTGATTTAAGGCTTTGATCAGTAATCCAATTGACGATTAAGAGTAATGCCAAACTCAAGTGCTGGAGACAGCACATTGAAACCCAAATCCTCACTGAGTACACTCCTGTTAGGAATTCAGCCTGATCAAGTCATGTATAATGCATGATATGATCCAAGACTAAGTCATGTATCTCTTCTCCCACGTAGTTCCACACTTTGAGGTTGTACTCCACAATACTCCCCAGTTAAGTGCAAATACAGATGCTTAAATCTGATAACATTTTTGTGTGAAATCTATTTTTTACCAGGTAGGCTTAGCACCTGTTTGAATTAAATGGAACTCTAAGTCTACATGCAGACTGGGAGACAATGCTCTGGAAAGACAGCATGCTGAGAAGAACTGGCATTAGTTCCTTAGAGTAACTATTGAATGGCTTTTAAGCAAAAGAGAGCTGGTTCCCGGGGAAGGGGAGATGTGTTTTGGCCAGTAAGAGCTCAAGGGAATTTAGAAAGTTCAAACTTGTCTGGCCCTTCCTAGTGCACCTGACCATCTCTATCCCGTATATCAAAGTCTGTCACTTTCCTACTCGTGTCCCCTCCACAATTAGCACTGCAAATCTGCCACACTTACTATCTAACCTAAGCTTTATCTTCAGCTATATTTCCTCTATTATTATGGGAGATGGGATGTTCCTTCAAAGGTTCCATGGAGGCTCTCTTTCTAAAAATATGTTCTTATTTTCAGATTGTATATGTTAATTATCTTTTTCCCCCCTCTGTAAACTCTCTAGACACACAGAAAAGAACCAACTTACTCCACAATCTTTATAATAAATATTGTTCATACCAACAGAAACTTGTCCTCCATACCTTCTTTTTTTTTACTTTCACCTACACTTTAGCCCACGCCATAATAGACAATACTTTGGATCTGATGCCACTGCTCGACATTAATTCTCATGGCCCTTTTCTCCACTCCACACGTCACTAGCAATGAATATATCCCAATCCCGGAATACCATTATAAGCGTTTGTTTCCTGGATTCAGTTCATATACCAGTTACTCTAAGAAACAGGACCTCGAAAGGAGACAGTTGGCACTCTCAGGATCGGATAATTTGAGGACAGCTTATTTACCAAGGGACTACTTATAGAAACCTACCTACAGTAGAACCCTGGGGTAGAGTACTGGGCTTAATAGCATTGGACCCTCTCACCATTCCTAGTCCCAGTGAAAAATAAGAGTTACAGAAATCTGGAAGGAAATAGTTCTGGGGAGTTAGCATAGACCTTCTGTCAAAGGGAATGGCCAGCTCAAGGCTCCTGGGAGAGAAGGATCCAGGGAAAAATAACTCGGTCGCTGTTTTTCTGTCTTCCTCTGTTCTCCGGCTAGGGTTTCCTGCTGGCTAAATCCAACCTGAAACCCATAGACAGAAAAACCGACCAGTGGGGTTCCTACAAATCTTTCCTGGAGAGCAGAGAGCAGGATTTAAAAGAGTGGACAGTAGATACGAAGGAAAGAGAACCTGTATGGTATCAATTTAGAATGACTGCTTGAAATTTATACATTTCTGTAGCTAAGAAACAATTTATATGAGAAAAAATTGTTCAGAAAATACTTCCTTCCCCAAAATAATAGTAGAATTATTTTCAAAGACATGTCAATCAAGCATTTACTATCTAAAATTTGCATAAATTTGCATAATAACAAAAGCTATGTTATATTGAATGTGCCCTATATGCCAAGCATATTTCAAATTTATTTCATTTATTACCTACTTTCCTTGTCAAACAATTCTATTGCTGTGTCTCCATTGTTAGGTACTATTGTGCCAGTCTTACGGTTCTGGAAATGATACCTGAAGATATTCGCTTTTCTTTTTCTAATTTTTTAATTTACTTTTTCTTCTTTTAACTTTATTTTTATTGTTGACACTATTACAGATGTCCCCATTTCCCCCCACTTTGCCCACCTCCACCCAGCCCCTGCCCCGCCTTCCCTCCGGCCATCACCACACTGTTGTCTGTGTTAATGTGTCGTGCATGTATGTTGACTAATACCTTTGACTAATATCTTCACCTTCTTCATCAACTCAGTCCCCCTTGCCCACTCCCCTCTGACAGCTGTCAGTGTGCTCCATGTACCCATGCCTCTGTTTCTGTTTTATTCATCAGTTTATTTTATTATATTCCTCATATAAGTCAGATCATATAGTATTTGTCTTCTCTGACTGGCTTATTTCACCCAGCATAATACTCTCCAGGACCATCCATGATATCACAAATGTAAGAATCCCTTCTTTTCTATGACTGTGTAGTATTCCATTGTGTAAATGTACTACAGCTTTTTTATTCACTCATCTACTAGTGAGCACCTGGCCTGTTTCCAGATCTTGACTATTGTAAATAACACTGCTATGAACATAGAGGTGCAGATATTCTTTCAAATTAGCATTTCAGGATTCTTAGCACATATTCACAGAAGAGCGATTGCTGGGTAAAAAGGCAGTTCCACTTTTAATATTTTGAGGAAACTCATTTTTAGTCACATGGACTATAGTGAGAATTTAGGATATGACTGCTTCCCTGTTTGATCCCCAAAGCAGAATTGTGTAGAATCTCTACAGTAACAGGTATAATATGAGGAAATTTTTCAGCAATTGTCTCTTTCTATGTGTATTTTACACTTATTCACTGAATACATTCCATGAGGCAGACAGTTTAACAAAGATCATAGTAGACACAAAGAAGGATATAACACAGATCTTGCTCTTGAGATGAATATACTATGTTAGAGAGTCAGTGTGTCTGGCACCACTGACGATGTACGTGCTTAAGAGGCATGGGTGGTGATGCTGTGGTCACGATGTGACCCATAGCATTATATCAGAAAAGCTTTCAGGGACCAAGGAAACAGTTTCAGGTGCCAGGAATGAAGACAGCATGACTCAGAGAAGCAGGTAGTGTTTAAAGGTAGGCTCCTCTGATAGCAGGATAAAATAAATCAAGGCATCAGGATGTACTCAAAGGTGGATAAGGCTTGAGTTTACCTACAGACATTTGTAATTTAAAAAAGGAAAGAGTACAAACTAATCTGGCATTCGAAGAAGTTTCAGAGAAATTACTGTCATCATTGAGGAAGAGTAACCAGCCTACCCTTGGGCATCTTGTTTTTCTGACATTCAACTTCAGGACTTTAGGCCACCCCTACCTAACCTAGGTAACAGGAGTATAAAATAAATGTTCTCATAATTTTAGATGCACCCCTTCCTCATTTAGTAATCTCAGACATTTACAAAGTGAGCTCTGTATTTACCCTAAAGTATCATTGCTTTTGGAAAATATCTGAAAGGATAAATCTCAGATACAGATGTAAAAAAAAAAAAGCAAATAACTATATGTGTTTTCTTTTTCACTATGTGGTAATGGAATGCCTACTTATAAATTTTAAAGAAAAATGCAGTCCTTTTGCAATATACATTTTCTTCATCATTTAAAAAAAGGTATAGGTTTTGGCAATATAGATTTAATGATAAGCAATAGAAGTAAACTTCTTTCCTTTTGACATTTATTATCCTCAGTTACCTCACACAATTACTAAGTGTATATTGCTCTAGTGTGTTCTTGCCTATTTCATAATGTCCATTTCATTCCCAGTGATTAATGAAAACCCATCCTGGCATGACTATTTTGTTGGCAATGATTGGCATATGATCCAAATAGGTTAGATACATGATAAAACCCTAACCAATGAGAACTAAGGAGAAATCTGATAGGGAGTCTAGAAAACATTCAAAAACACTTCTGAAAAGGAAAGGTAAAAAAGACACGCACATACTCTTTTTGTTGGCAGCAACAAATAAAGATGTTAAGCTTGGATACCTCTCCCCACCAGCCTGACAAAATGGCAATGCACAGAGAGAAAGACGAAGCGAAACACCAAGAAGTGGAAGCCTAGGGTTCCATCAACAGTCATGTCTTTTATATTTAACTTTATAACTGTCTTTGTTGTTTGATCCCATTTTAGGCAGAATTTTCTGCTACCAGCAAATGTTCCCAACGGAATCAGTGGCTATAAGCCAGGGATGTCTTGAGTGAGATTGTTTTTACAAATACACTTTACAGAAAATGATCCCAACATTTACTAACTGTATTCCAAGATTACATAGAGGCGCCTATACTTCCCCTCTGCAATTCTTCCATCTCCACATATCCTGTAATCCCCAGTGCTACTCAAGAATATTTTCTTGCTTTCTGTATGACCTGTATTTACTACACAGTCTCTCCTGAAAAATCTTCAACAAAAATGCCTCATATGCAGTTCTTTGGAGATTGTGAGACATTCTCCCTTTTGACAACTATTTTTATTTGGAGAATGCAAAATTTCCCCCATGTATCATCTGCCCACCATCCCTTTAAAAAAAAATGGAGGTGCATAAGGTGATTAGAAGACAGAGACAAAATATCCTATGGGAGAACTGGGATTATGGGTGAGAGATGGGAAGAAGGTAAAGAAGAAATTATCTGAACAGCAAAAAATAATTTACCCATATATTTATATATGTGTAAATAGATAGATAACTTTTTTTCATTTTTTTAAAATCACCAAGGATTACAAAGCCAGCACTGGGAAAAATAAAATTTCAAGCTCAGCATCACTGTTTGAATCACAATAGATTAATTTCTACTGAAATATCTCCTGAGTTATTTTAATAATAGCAAAAACTATTAATATTTTACAGGCACCATTATTTTATATTTCAATACTGTGTTCATAATTTTCCACAGTGATTAAAATTGAGTGGCTATCATTTGCCCTTAGTCTATGATTAAATTATTTTGGCAATTACTGTAATGTCATATGGATTTAAGTCTATGAGTCAGCTTATAACATTCTAGCATAAGCAGTAAACAGAAATCCATCTTTATAATGCCAAATGTATAACAAAAGATGCTATTTTCTTTTGTGGTTTCCTTTCACCACATTCAAATGGCTAATGTGACTTTTCTATTAATAAGTCCATTTTGATGACATTTTGCAATCTGTTAAATAGAATTATCTTACTTAGGACAATTTGGTTTTAGTTTTGTTTATAGTAATGTTAACAGAAATGTCTACTTTGAGGAGGTTCTAAAAATAATACTCATTACTTAAATGGCATAAAATAATTTTCTAGTAAAGACAGACATATTGAACAACTCTCTAAGTGGTTCTTCATAAAACACAAATAAGAACACGCTCAGAATAGGCATGTGGACATTACTAAGGACATCACTGAAGCAGATAGGATTTTACTAGATGAACTTGGATGTCCTCCAACTCTTTGATTCTCCATCACTTTATTAAACTCAGAATTATGTTGTATTCCCTTACAACCATCCATTATTTTTAGTTTCTACATTTTGGAAATTGGATACTCTTAGAATAACATTTATTGAAGTATTTTGTTTATTTAAAATTCACTTTTTTAAGAGTAAAATATGGGATAAGGGGAATCTTGGATTCTGTCTCTGCCTTCTGTGGGGGAACTGACAATTATTTTGTCAATATTTATTAAAACCTCCCACCACCACTCCATACATACATACCCCAAACACAAGAAGAAAACTTTCCTCAAAAAATTATGTAGTCAGTTAGTGATTGGGGAAGTTTTGTAGGGCAGTAAGTGTGACAGGAGTGTTACACAAACCAAAGAAGAAACCTAATGCAGACTGAGTGAATTGGGGAAGATTCTTAGAGGAAGTAACTCTGAAGACAAAATCAGGAGGATATACTAGAATTAATTAGAAAAGTTACATGCTACTAGCAGCATAGTGAATGCTGGATACACATTTTATAGGCCTCTAAGGATTTAAATCCAGGTGAAAACAGGGAACAAGGGGAGGGAAGTGAACCATAGAGATGGACTACAGGTGTGCTATGAAAGCCTTTGATGTCTCAATGACAAAGTTTTTCTGATGCTTTCAAGGAGTACTGGAAAGATTCAAGAGAGTGAAATAACCTATTCAGATTTGTGTTCTAGAAAATTCATGTGGATGAAATGATATAGGTAAATTAGAAGGAACTAAATATAAATAAAATTTTTGCTAATCTCCTGGGCAAGGAAATATTGAAGTTTGTGATATTGGAAATAATAGAAGAGCATGAATTGGAACAAAGTCAAATAGATATTAAATAGACAGGACATAGTGATTGATCCCATGACAGAGAGGTGGGAATTAAGAGTGTGGGTTGGGGAAAATGAAAATGGTACCAAGGTTTGAGAATAGGGATAATGGATATATGATGATGATATTTCCTTAAATGAGTTTTAAGTAAATTTTGGAACATTTCAAAAACCAACGTAAGAAAACCTCTCTAACTTTTGCAAAAATTATTAGGAACTAAATGATAACCTAAAATGGTAGGAAGATAATTGATTGAATTATTCACAGATAATATAGTCAATAAAATATAAGTTATCATCTAAAGTGCCTTTCAAGATGAAACACTGAAATAGTCTAATTAAACAAAACTTCATGTGGAGCCTGCATCTCTGAAACCTGGCATTTCCCCGAACATTTATGAGGTACTGATGTCTAATAAAAAGCCACATGCCCTAAGATTACGTGCCCTAAAAATGACACATCATTTCCTGCCTTTCCAGCAAGTCTCGTTACGGTGCAGACCTGGGTTTCCGAAGTAGCTTTCAGACCTCCCAAGGCCACGCCAAGGCGTTCTCTTTGTTATGGGATGCTGCCTGCCACAGGCAAGGTTAGCACATAGGAAACACATTTTCATAACTGATCCACGGCTGCCTTTTACTTTCTCTTTGATGTTACATTAAAAATAACTTCTAGCTAACCCTTTTCTCCTTTGATTTTTGGAGCTGTAGTAAAGGGTACCAACATGGGGGTGGGGAGGGCGGAGGTGCAGGCTGAGAGAGAGATACTATGTAAGGCATCGTAAATTATATTTCCTATTTTAAACAAAATTCAGGGACCTTCCACGTCCATAAGCTCTGCTGAATGTCTTTGGTGGACTGATTACGACGACGATACAAATGTTCTAATCCTCCGTTTCACACATTTTGCCATGTGCCTTAGCAGTTTCTTCTCTTACGAGCTGGAGCTTATTTCCTCGGTCCCTGAACCTGACTTGTCTAGGCCAGCGGAGTGCGACAGATAGAAATGAGAGCGTGCCAGTGCAGAGCCTGAGACCTAAGAGTCCTTGCACTCTTTCGTTCTCCCTCCTGCACCTCTGCCTTCGCTATGAGGGCGAGACTAAGCTAGTCTACGCGAGGATGGCAGAGCACATGGAGTGGAGCTCATTCGCCACGCCCAGCAGTGCACTGACTCCAAATGTGCGAGTCCAGACAAAATTAGCAGAGGAGCGCATCTGTCCCACAGCTAACTACGGATGCACGAGGAAGCCACGGTAGGACCAGAACTGCCAGCCATGGTGTAGCTTTTAAGCAATAAGGCAAAGATACCATTTTAAGCCACCAAGTTTTAGGTGGTTTGTACTGTAGCAGTAGCTGATGAAGTTTATGTACCATTAAGTATAGAGGTAACGTATTAGTACCATCTCTAAGGTGGATGGCATCACTGTATCTTTATATTGTATGCTCAACAGGGTTTCAGATTCCATGAAGCCTAGCTTTTTGGTTTATTTGGTTATTCCTAATCGTAATGGGCTCAAAATTTTTGCTGATAAGTGATGGCTAACAACCCTAGTCTGTTTTATAAATACTATCATGTCCTTTGCCTTTACCCTTAGTGGGACAATATTAAATTTATTTACATATATTTATTTTAATTACAATCTTTACAGTTATGTCACTGAGAAAAAGAGAGGCATGTGTTTTGAGTAAACTATAATTTGAATAACAGGCTCACAAATCTCCTTTTATCCATTGCTGATATTCTTCAACCAAATGAGCTCAGACATTCTCCTGGAAAAAAAATAAAAACTATTTCTAAGTTCTGCCCCAGTTTTCCTTTCTGTGTTATGATATTAAGAAGGCCAAAGTATTTTCCAGGATATGAAAATAACCATACCTTGTTGGCAGCTTCATCTACCTTCTCAACAAAGTGACCCCCTTTGGGAACTAAAGCTTGCTTAATCCTAATTCAATTTATTGTGTGTGTGTTTGTTTTGTTTTGTTTTGTTTTTTAAATTTCAAAAGCTATGGTGTGTGTGTGCATGTCTATTTGAAATGTGCTTGGCCACATGAAATAATTATAACATTTTACCTCTAACCCTAATAGGGTGTTTTCTCTATATTTAACAGTTTTATTATTGTTTAAAAATACTTCCTATCACTCTTCATCTCGGTTTTTTGTTTATTTTATTGTATCAGAAAGACTAACAATTAATAGTCATCAACTGATATAAGCCACAAATGTATCTTATTTTTACAGCTTAATAAAAAACTTAGAGTTTTCTTATTTAACCTCACTAACAAAGTTAAATTTTTTCTAACTATCAAGTAGACATGGTCAAGCTAAATACAGGAGGTAGAAGCAGTGTTTTGATGTGAGTGAGAGAGAGGGAGAGGAGAGTAGGAGAACTGTCTAAAATGTTATACCGAGGCCATTCAATGAGGGAAGTGTTCCAAACTGCTGGCTCCCCTGATGAATCTTGTCTGCAGATGTGTTTTGTTTGGCACACACAGTGTTTAAAACAAACTTGAATTAATTGCCACATTTTAAAATCGGGGAATTTCTCCAAAATAAAAAAAAAGTTCGTGTTCTATTGAAAAATCAGAAAATACATCCACACTTGGCCCACATGCTTGAATGACAAAAGTCTGCTGTAACCGACTAGCTGCTGCCCCTTCTAATGGGGATGAACTCTTCACATCCCTCAATGTCAAGTGTTCTATTGCTTATAGCACTTGGCTAAGACAGAGGAAAACTTAGAAATTCCTTTTTAAAACAGTAATATTTTTATTCTTTTCTAGAGACAAAGTAGAGAGTTTCGAGGGCTTTGGGAAGTACGGGAGTAAGAGGTGACAACTATTTACCTGGCTTGCTTAACCCGTTTGCTTGCCTACTTCCTCCAGGCCTTTCAGTTTCAATCCCTGATTTAAGATTTTAGAAGGCTTGCGAGACTCAATACTTTTGATCGCAGGTGGCAGAAACCAACTCAAATTTCCTCAAGCAAACAAAAAGTGAGAAGTTATTGGCTCACGTTATTTGTTCCAGAGGTACAAAATAATGTTATCAGAAAATTATTTCTTTTGTTCTCCATTTCCTGACACTATTGTGCTCCCTCCAGGCTTACATAGTCCTTAACACCCATAATTCTAGGTGAAGGGACAGCATAACTTCCAACTACTTCCAAGTAACACCTTGGAGGGCTTTCAGTAGCCAGCATCAGGCCACATGCCCCGCCGACCAATCACTGTTGCCATGGGCACGGCAGTGGTACTCTCATTGACCAAGCCCAGGTTCTGAGTTATCTACTCATCTCTGTGGTGGGAGCAAGACGAGTCAACTTGATCTGAAACTCCTGCAAGAATATACTCACAGTGTAGAAGAATTCTGTAAATGGAAGAAAGGGAAAGAGCTTTAGTTCAGACAAAATGACAATTGTTCAAGACAATTACGAATTAAGATGTGACACTAGGGAACTGTGTGGTTGTTGGGGAATGCATATTTGATTTACTAAATGAATTGATAAAATAAAGATGGCATATGTATTTTTCAAGAAATCTATGAGGTACACATAAACATATCATGTATCTTTATACAAATGGGCCACTGACGAATATAGAGAATAAGAGATGCTGTTAAGGTAGTAAAATGGCATTATAAAAGAAAAAAAACGTAGTAGGAGTCAGCTATAGCAATTATTATTAGCTGTGTTACCTTATTTATGCCATTTATTCGTTTAGGATCTTAAGTTTCACATTTTTTAAAATCGTGAAATATATAACATAGAAATGTACAAATATAATAAATACACACTTTAAAGAAAAATAATAAAGCAAGCACCTTGTTACCAGCACTCGGTTTAACAAGGAGAATATTGCCACCCTATTAGAACCCCCCGAGATGCCCCTCTTTTATTTCTCTCCACCCCTCTTCTTTCAGAAAAATCACCACCCTGAATTTGTTATTCAAAGAAAATTTTAAAATTTCATTTTTATTTTTCCAACTATATGTATACATACACACACACACACACAATGCTATTTAGTTTTGTTTTTTTTAATTTATAAAAATGGAATCACAGGGTAAGTTTATCTCTATGACTTATCTATAACTTATTGTGCTTAGTATTACATATATAAGAGTCATTAATGCTGCTGTTCATAGCTGTTATTAGAGTGCATAGAAATTTCACACTGAAATATCTTCCTCACAAATTGAATTTATTATAAAATAAAAGTCACCTTTGTTAATGTCTTCTCTTACATTCCATTTTCTTAGTACATTCAATGGCAACCACAGTTCCTTTGGTGAGAAGCTTCTTGGTTCGTCTTTTCTATCTTTTCACTTTATATATAGGTTGATTTTTAAATTCAGTTTGAAAATCTTTGTTCTTCACCTAAACAATTGAGTTCGGTTATATTTAGAATAATTTCTGTTGTAATTTGATTCATGTTTACATATTTTTTCTTGTTGATTCTTTTTCTCCTTTTTTGCCTTTTGGGCAATTAATTTTGTCTTATGGTATATTTTTTCCTGCCACTAGTTGTGAAATATACACTTTTCTAATGATGTAGGGGTTAGCATTAAATTATAATATACACATTTTCAATTATTAACTCTAAATTTAACCAGTACAATTGCTTGCTTCCAAAACACTGTAAGACCCACAGAACACTTTAATTTATCCTTCTTTTGACAAGTTATTTTATTTTGTATTTTAAATCTACATATTTAACCCCATTAAATATAGTAGCTGTTTCCGTAAACATTTAAATTTACCCATGTGTTCATCACTTTCTCTGTTCATTTTTCTTTCATTCACTTCAAGTTATTCATCTGGGACATCTTTTTTTGTTTTGTTTTTAATTTTTGCATAGTGTGTATTTGTAGACTTCAGTGCAATTCCACCTGTGATAAACTCTCGGTTTTTGTCTGAAAGTGTCTATATTTTGCCTTCATTCTTGGGAATAAAAAGTTTTCTCTTGCTATAATTTGTAAGGTCATTTATTTTCTTTAAGTCTATTAAAGTTATTATTGCACTGCATTCCAGATTCTATTATTGTTGAGAAGCAAGATGTCAATCAAATTATTACTACTCTGAAGGATATCTTTTTTTCCTGCTGCTTTTTTGTTTTCTCTGTTTGCAGTTGGTTTTCTACAATTTAACTATGATTTGTCCAAGTGTGGTAGGGGGTTTTGTGGTTTGTTTCTTTTTATTAATCCTACACTGGATTATTTGGACTTGATATCTTTTATCAATTTTAGAATGTTCTCAGAATTTGTATCTTCAGTGTGTATCTACCCCATTCTCTTTCTTTTGTCCTACTAAAGCTCTCATTATACATTTTATTTTATTCCATCTTTTCGTTCTTTGTCTCTCTACATATTGACTAATTTGTTTTCAATTATTTTCTAATTCACAACTCTTTTCTTCATCTATATCTAATCTAATCTATTGAGTTTTTATATTTATTTATAGTCTTACTTTGGAAACTTATATTTGTACATTTTCCAGATTGAATAATCATTTCATAGTTTCTCATTTGATGCAGATTTTGTCAATCTTGTCTTTAAACATAATATCATCATTTATTTGTAATCTGGACTTGAAAATTTAAAATCGACTCATTGTGAGACTGTTGTATAAGTCAGTTCTTGAGCACACTGTATTGATTCCTTTGATGTTGAGTTTATTTTGACTGGGATCTTTTTTTTTTTTTGGCTTTTTTTTTTTTTGGCTTAAAATGATAGCCATTCTCTGTGACTAGGATAAAGTTAAAAACAAACAAACAACAACAAAAAAAACTGCCAGAGAAAAGTTGCCTACTTCTGTCAAGATACTGAAGACAATTAAAATTTATGGCTTTTTTTTTTTTAATACTTAGGCGATGTGAATTTGGACTGAGAGAGCTTATATGTTGTTTCAACTTCTAAGGGATGATTTTTATCACAACTCATAAAGCTATGGTGGCAGTGAGGGAGGGCAGAGTCTAAGATCTATAATAAACTATATTTCATTCTCCCCACTATATTTAGGATAATAATGTGTGACCAACCAAGGGTATTTTTTTCAATTACTTGTATTTATCATGAAATTATTCAACACAAAAAATATTATCCAACATAAAAATATCTTATTCATGTAAACTAAGCCCTCCTGTTAACGCATACATATATGTCACTGGGGTAGGGTAAAATACCTTATCCTGGTGGTCAGAGGCAGATTTATTGGCAGGCACACTGGGCATGTGCCCTGGGCCCAAACTTCTGAAGAGCCCCACAAAACCCCAACATTACACTTTTTTCTAATGACACCAAGTTTGGTTTCATATGTGCAATATATATATATTCAAATTTTATTGGAAATAAAACAGTAATAGTACATAATATTTTTATTTATTTAAAAATATGGTTAATATGTATTTTTATTTTCCCTGTTCCTCTCTTTTTTTTTAAGGGACCCAATATTATCTTCTGCACCTGGGGCCTCAACTGACCTTAATCCACCTCTGCTGGTGGTACCTCTGATGGTCCATTAGTTACCTAATAGAAATAAATTTATTTATTGTCTCTCTCTAATAGTTTTTCTCTAAATCCCTTTGCCTTTTCCACCTCACCACACCTCCCTGACTACACGTCATGGCTGTGGTGTAGACCTCGTATCAATTTTCTCATCAGAGAGGGGTTCAGATTCTGGCTGAAGATGTGTACCTCCACTTAGGAAAGTGGAGAAATCCTTACAGTGGAAACGACCATCATTGAGCTATGAAGGTTTGCGGTCCTTATACTTAGTGAACCATAATAAAGTGGTCCTAACTATGATGAGTGCACATGCTTGTTAATCCCACCCAAATGGTTGTAAGACTCACCTGTCTGTAAATCAGGGCACCTTAAAGTATTTATACTTGATGTGTTTTATGCACATTTGGCTCTGGTACCCCAGTAATCTGGTTCCAGTTTTTATATATGCAAAGTAGGCAACCATCCTATGGTGGTGTTGATTAGATATGATATCTTTCCCTGGTGGCAGTCAGGACTTTTGTGTTTGTGCTAATAAAATACTGTGGCCATAACTGACTTGAATTTCTCTCTCCCTCTCTCTCTCACGACCTCTACACATTCCCAACTCTATTAGCTATATAAGCCAAAATGCTTCCCTTATAGTCCCTTGAGAATGGAGTAAGTGAAATGAGTTTACTCTTGGTTCACTCTTATATTGAGGGTAGCCTTTGGTGTCCAAGCTTTCTTGATGGAGGATGGTAGATGGTCTCCTATCAGACTCTCCATCTGGAGGGCTGGGGTTTGGGCTCTGTTTCTATACCTTGCAAGACTGAAAAATCATTGGTACAATATTGTTATGTTTGGCAAATGTCTTTAGAGAAAAAGTAGGCTTCTGCACTCTGCTTGCTTCTCTGGGTAATTCCATACTAAGATTTTGGTCCTTTACTCTTCAACAATTATTGGAAGCTTTTAAAATAATTTCTTAAAATATTTTAATTAGTGTTTTAATTTCTTTCAAAAGGAAGGTTATTCTGAATCCGAAGAGTGATGATTACCAACCAAGGAGAGGGTGACAAGTTTTCACATTGTCAGTAGCTGGGAGTAGAATGGATTGGTGGGCCTCCAGCTTTGTAATTGTGTGAATCAGTGATTGGGTGAATGTCAAACCCTTGCATCTGCCCTGCTCTTAGTTGCACTAGGGAGAACTCGACTTCCGAGGCAGCCTGTTTTCTTCTAGGAATAGTATGTTGACACCTTTGCTCGATAGCTCAGAAATGTCCAGTAATCATTTACTATAGAAATTCCTATACTTCAGAGACTATTTTCTCTACAAATAAAATTACATGACAGAACATGAGAAAGATCTTACAGTACTAACTAAAATCAGAATCAATTTATATTTTTGGTGGTTTTATATTTTAAATTATGCATTACAGTTTAACAATATTTAAGCCCCATTCTGTTCTTCCTCAGAAGAAATTATGTATGTTAGCTATAAAATTAATTTTTGTTGATTATAAATTATAGACGCTTGCAAAGTGCATGCATTTATGTTGTACATTGGATTGAGGATAAGGAACATGAATGAACTTCAACTCAAGATCATTTAATATATTTTATGAATGAGGCTCTGATATTGAATATATAAGGCAGTTTTATGTACTAATATGGTATGTTCTGATGTTTTACGTTAATATTCTACACTATAATAATATTGGACTCTATTTGACAGCTCTTGCTGCAGAAGGGCTCTGTAACAAATAGCTGCTGACTTTCACTGGCTTACGTAACTGTGAATTTATTTCTCACTATTTATGTCAGTGCCAGTGGGTTAGATGCTGACTCTCATCCAAGCACAATGTTAGATGTAGGCCTGCTTCAGTGTGTCCTGTCATTCAAAGACCAGCATGATGCCGGACCGCCATCTGTGCTGTGATGTTGCCATGGGAAAATACAGAAACACAAAACATGGACAGAAACTTGCCACGCCTCTCACACCTTTACTCAGAACTGGCATTTTGTCACTTCCATCCATATTGACTGGCCAAAGCAAACCTTATGACCATGTGACTCATCATTGGATAGGAAGGCTAGTCTTCCCACGAAGTGTGTATACCAAGGGAAGGTGAGGATTTGCAAACAAGAAAGTCAATTTTTCAGACACTTCGGGTACTGTTTTTGTTTACTTTTTAATTGTGGAATATTTCTGCCTGAAATAAAATTATAGAAAGTAGCATAACCAATATATTATTTATTCACTGAGTTTTAGCAAAACTAAATATTTTTCCACATCTGCTACAGATACTTTTTTAAATAAATCAAGCATTCCAGGTATTTCAAACCGCATGCTTAATTATTTAGCATTTATTGCATTACCATCTCTTCCTTCCCAGAGTTAATCACTATCTTGAAATTAATGTTTCACTTTTTTTCATGCATGTGTACACACTGATTAGGTATAAGTACATAGTACATAGCTAAGAAGAGTAGAACCAATGTGAAATTTTTATCTTTATTGAAATGGTATTTATTATAGCATTCTATAAATTATTATTTTATCCCCAAATGTTTTCTTATATTAATAGCCATAATTTTGGTTTCATTCTTCCTAGCTGCTGAACAGATAGTATTCCATTGTATAAATAAGTAAAAACTGTTTCAATCATTTACATATTTTTAAACATTTTAAAATTTTCATTTTTTAAAAACATTGATTTTTCTTGATTTGCTTTATCTTTGCTATTATAAATTTTTATACATATTTTTGTATATGTATCATGGTACAACTATGGGTTACTAAAATATACTTCAGGTGGATTTAAGTCAAAGGGTAGGTAGTGCATCTATGACTTTACTCATCGTTGCTAAATTATTATAAAAATGGTTTATAAATTTATATTTCCATCAGTTTAGTAGAGTTCACGTTGTCCACTTTCTAAATATTTTATAGAGAATTTCATTTAAAAATGTGTTATTTAATATTATCACATCCTATTCATTTTCATTTCTCTGATTAAAAGTGCAATTGCACATCATTTAATATACCTATTGAAATTTTAGATTTCTTCCTCTATGAACTGCTTGTTTAATCATTTGAGTATATTGTTGTATAGTTTATAGAGTTCTTATTTACTTGAGAGGGTTCTTTATAGATTTTATATATTAATCTTGGAAATCTGCCTCAGTCTTAGGTTGTGATTTTAGATAGGGTATTTTTTTTGTTATAGCAATATTTAATTTACTCTCATTTGTCAGTTGTTCATGTTATGGCCTGTGCTTTTTTGAGTTTTGTTTTAAAAACTCATCTATTCTAAAGTAGTAGAATATACTACTGTATTCTTCTCAAGATATTTAAACTATCACCTATAGACTTTCAATTCATTCACTCATAATTTATGCCTATAAAGTGTGAAATGAAATTTAATTTTATTTTTCCATTATGTACCCATAATTATTCTGCATTATTGTTTACATAATTGATCATTTTCACATTGTCAGTGAAAATCCATATGTCTCTCTCCTTCTCTGACCCTCTCTACCCCTCTTTCCCTCCGTCTCCCTGTGTATGCCTCTCCTCAGTCTATTTCTCCATGCTCAGTCTGATCTATGATTCTATTTGTCAATTCTTAAAAAATGTTACACTTTTTTAATTGCCATAGCATTATAATGACTTTAAAACTTGAGGAATCTTAAATACAAAGAAACCTGTTGGAGTTTTATAAAGATCACAGAGAATTTAGAGAATAATTTGTGGAGAAGCCTCTTTCCAATACATAATCTTCCTATCACAGACATAGTATATAAATCCTCTATATTTTCTCAAGTCCACTTTTTGATCTTCTGTATTGTTTAGATGTTTGTGTGTTAATGTGAGCATGCAAATATACATAGATATTTGTGTTTGATTTCTGTTACACAATTTTGTGATAAAGGGGCTCTGATTTTAATTAGTGTTTTACTGTGTTATAGGACATTGCTTTCTGTTTTTGTATTCTATAATTGTGCTGAACTAAATTTTTTATTCTATTTTTCTGTAGATTGTCTTGCTTTACATATATTTACCTTATTCCAAATAAAAATAGCCTTTTTTTCCCAATTCCTTAAATTTTATATATTTTTCTATTTTACTGATTTGACTAGAACTTTTGTTACAAAGTTGAATATAAGTGGTGCTTTATCCTGAATTTAAATAGCTAGCTTCTAAAATTTTACAATTAAATAGAGCTACTGCATATTAGGGAACAATAAATTTATCAGATTATAGACCTTACCTTGCCTTCCTAGTTTGCAAAGGCTCATTTTTGAATCATAAGAAAGGATTTGATTTTATCAAATGAAATTTGGAGCATTTGGGGTTATGTTTTCCCTCTTTATTTGTAATATGCTGATTTTTATTATTCAATTTTATGATGTTGCTTGCTATTAACATTGTATGACTATGGACTGTTTTTTATTAATTGCTACTATATTAAATTGCTTAGAGTTTATTTAGATTTTTTTCTCTATTATTTGGTAAGTGGGATTTCTCTGAGCATTGTTATTCTCTTTGATTTGTTGTTTTTCCATTGTTTGTTAGCAAGGTTTAACTGGTAAAATCGGTAGGAGCACCTTCCTTCTTTTTCGATTCTTTGGAAAAACAAAATGTAAGTAGCATACATATTTTCTGCTCCTTGGTGGTACAGAAAACTTTCTTATGAAGTTGACAGTGTCTGTTTTAGGGAGTAGGAGCCATGGAATACTTTTGAAAATAGATTAATTTCTTTAATACTTATTGCTCTGTTTCAATTTTCTGCATCACTTTGATTCAACTTTGGTTATTAATGTTTTGAGAAAATTATATATTTTACCTAGAAACATAAAATTTATGTGTTTTATTTATAATTGTTCAATGGCTACTTAATCTGTACTGATAGCCCCCTTTTCATCCCAGTGCCATTTTTAGCCTATTTCTCTTTCTTGTGATAAGTTATAAGCTTTTTTCTCCTCTTTTGTTGTGTTTGTTTCTTATTCATTTTTATATTTTTTCCAAATAAACAACTTTTGGTGTGTTCTTTTTTCTTCATTTCTATTTTATATTTTATTTGCTCTTTACTATTTCTACTAATTTTAAAAATCTTCCTTCTTTCTCCCTCTCATAAATTTGTGTAGAGCACATAATAATTATCATTTTTCTTATTAAAAGTTTTTCCACTTGAATGCCAAAAGCTTTTATAGTAAGAATTTCTAGTCTTTTAAATATTTTGGAATTTGGGGATCAATTTTCTCCTTAACCGTTTAGTTAATAATTTGCGCTCTATTCTTACAAACTCATGGGGTTTTTTAGGTCTACTTTTAATATATTTTACAATTTTTTATTTCTAATCAATTATATCATAATATCAGATAGTAAGGATTTTTCAGACCCAGCCTTTGGGAGAGTGGGCACCTACCTTGGTTTAATTGCTGGTCTCTTTGCTGCCAAAGATCCAGCCAAGTTACTAGGTTGTGTTTTTGCTTCCTTTCATTGAGCAGGGGTACAATCAAACCCATCTTTACTGGCTGACCCTCGATCTGGTGTCCTGTCTTACCAGGAACCCATTTTTAGTCCTCTTACCCCACAAGTTGGTTTACATATCTAGTAGCCACTGCAGGCTTCCAGAACTTGAGACTGGCATGGCTACAGCAGTGCCGTTGATTTTTGTTTGCATTGTTGGTCTTCTGTAAGTCCAGGATGGAAACAATAATCTTATTTTCTAACCTCATTTATGTCCTATTGGCTTTCCATTTTTATACTGTACTCTTCGTTGCTATGTGCCTGGAGCAGACTATTTCTGATTAGGTATTAATTCACTGCATAATTGTGAACAGAAACCTGCCTCGATCTTAAGATACGCAATTTTATGAAGCATGCCATATTTGACATTCCACAGATAATTAGTGCCAAACGCATAAATCCATCATCAACAATGTTTTTGAACATTTATTTTAAACATTTATCATGACCCAAGCATGTTTCTCTCCCTAACGAATTTAGGCTATTGTGGAAAAAGGAAATTGAAAAGAATTGGAAGAGCATGTTATGAAAAGTGGAGGTGTAATTAACATCCTCATAAAAACAGAAGGTCCACCTAGTCCACTAGAGTGGGAGAAAAGTCAGTGAAGGCAGGTATAGGCTGTCAACCAACGGTCATTGGCACCAATTCAATGCCAACAGGAATCCCGTTCAGGATTCAGTGAGGAAAGAAACTTTATTCAGTGCAAAACAGTTCAACTGTGATGCTGCATGCCTATGAGAACAGCAAAGCTATAAAAGACAGCCCTCGGGTCAGGTTGTTTAGATAGCTAGACAATTCTGCTCTACTCCTCTCTAGTGTGCTCTGCTCTAGTGAGACACTTTTAATGTTTTAGCTTAACCAGGGGGAGCAGTCCTCATTAGAAAGGGAAAGTGCTCTCCCAGAGCATAGCGGAGCTGACATATATATGCAGAAGTCCTGCCCCTGGTCCATGATGGGTCCATTCTCATACAAATGGGGACTCTGATCCTCGAAGCTTCGTTGGTCCAAAAGGCACTCTCCTGATTGGTCAGAATATAGCCACCCTTCTTGATCAGTGAAGAAGCTAGTAGTGGTATAGCTGCACAGCTCTGATTGATTGGGGAAAGCCTTAGTCCTATTGGTTGAAACAGCAATTCTTTTATAGCGGTTGGCTCAGATGACAGAAACATAACGCAAGCACTTCATTAAGCGGTGCAGAGGCAAGTAGTTTAGTGCAAGGCTTCTCCCTGAAGTGCAATTTGCATAAGAAGCCACTGTGTAGAAATGGCTGCTAGGCTCTATTTTATTTAATTTGAGCCCAGTGAGTGATTAGGAGCCCTCATGAGTAAGCATCTTCTTTCTCAGTGTTCACAAGACGCAGGTACCATTGTGGAAGACGGATTTAAGTGAGTTCAGTTGGGCAGCCACTATTGTTTTAGTGATGTAAGAGTTAACCAGTTGTAAGGGTGAGGGAGTATATGAACTGTATGGAGATGAGAAAACTTATCTAGAGACCTCAAATTGATGTGTTAAAAATGATTTTTTAAAAAGATGAATGCCAACTGGCTAATGATACTTAAAGGCTTGAGAGGTGTTTGGGGTTAGCAAATATCAGATAATTGGTTATTGGAGTTTCTCCAGTTTGCAGGATTGTATGCAGTTCTGTAAAATCATTCAGAAGCCCAGCTTTTGGAGCAGAGGACATAGGATCATCTAAGTTGGAAGGTGTAGAGTTTTGTGAGACACAATAGCAAGAAGACCAGGATGTACAATGTTAGCACAAAAGTGATGGTAGTGTCGTATTTTATTGTCTAGGGAAGAAAATGAAGTCATGGAAAGGATGAGGGAGACAAATTGTTAGTCCCTTCCACTTCTTTTTCCCATGTTTGACTTTGTGTGCTTTGTGATTAAAATTTACACTGTTTTGGCCATATAGCCACGGTATCATCTCTGACATGTAGTAGTCATCAATATGTGGCTCTTCTGTTTAATTTAATTTGTCCAAAGATACTTCGGTTAAAAAAATTGAGAAATAAAAACTTCCACAATTCATAAAAGTTTTTCTTTGAATACTGAAAATCAGTTTTAACCACAGTATCCAGATTATCTTTCATGACCAGATTTGTGAGGGAGTGAAAACTGCTTTCTGACAATGAGTCACAGTGATTTCTATTTCTGGTAGAAGTCCACTGACAGCCTGGATATTTTCACCTAGATCTCTTCAAAATCATGTATTTTAAGCTGTTTTTGGAGATTTGGGAATAAAGGCATCAAAAGTAGAACCATACAAAAGTAGCTAACATATAAAAGACTTCCATGATACGTTGTGTTAATCTTTTTCATGTGCGGAATGTAATAGAAATAGGAAGCAAGAATAATCACTGATGTTTTTTCAAAAAGTAGGAAACTTCAGTGTAGGTACATTTAAAATTCCTAAATATAAAAGCACAGTAATAACCCATTAGGAAGTTGTTATTCTTTGTTCTCCTGCTTTCAATACAGCATGTGACATGTTGTTCTTCAATAACATGAGACTTAAAAGAAATACAGTGCTTGAAGTGAAGATTTAAACTTTGCCCATTGAAAAGTTCTATGTGGTTGTATGATTTTTTTTTCTGGGTATATTTTAAAGATGTTTTACAATGCAGCTAAAGTTGATATTTCCCTAATATCTTACAAAATTAATTGATCTGTCAAAAGGCAACTCTTCTGTAGCATTAACAACGTATTTCTGTTAATTATAATATAAAGAAATTATTGTGAGTTTATGTTTATCTAATTAACTTTAATGGCTCAAATTTGTTGTCAAAATTCTAAAATTGTATTTTGTAAAGAATAGAAATATTTCTACATTCAGGATTAAAATGTTCTAAAAAACTTAAGAGTACATGTGTCTCTCCAAAATATTATATTCATATTTCCCTGGCAGCAGATTTTGGTTTTGTTTCAAAATGTGCTTAGTAAGAAATTTATAAGAAATCAAGGACATATCATTATGTATTATTTTATACATAAAATATATTTGTATACTTTATTTAAATAAAGAGATTTTAGAGTATCACTAGGTAGTAAAGGCGAAAGAGTTCTGAGAGATCATCTAAAACAATCTCTTTTTAGCTAATAAAACTGAGGCTCAGAGATAGAAAACATTCCAAATTGATTTATTTTAGAAATATTTAAATTTTCTATATATGTGTCTAAATGAGAGTTGATATAAATTGTTTTTCTGAAACCAAAAATGGTTCTAAAATGACAAAACACACGTAAGTGAAAAATTTAATGAATCCAACATAATGAACTATCAATGTAACAGTATTGAACATGACCAATCTGTAGTTCTGTTTTTATGAATGTTTCCAATAAGTTATATCTACTTCAAAATGTTGATTTGAATCCCAAATAATTTTATCAAGCATTACTGGATTAACATTCATTTCTTAATTATTTTGTAACGATTCTTTCTAATTTAAGAGAAAAGGCAGAAATAATCAGAACTGGACTTGGCTTAAGTTCTGTTTTACCCTGTAGCTGATTTGGGATTTTCAGGAAGTCACTTAAATGATTTAAATCTCAATCTTCAATTCTGTAAAAGAAGTATCTCGTGACTTTTAGAAAAATTACTGATCATGTCAATAACTGCTTTCTCCCCTGCCTTCCCTTGTCTTCCCAGTCTATTCATATCTGTGGGATTTTTAACATTGGAATTTTAAAGAGTAGAGGTGTTGTCAACGGGAAGATTGGTATGAGGAGTAGGAGGAGAAGTATACAATTTGTATAATAAAGTATTTACCCACCACCAAGTCCCTTATACTGTTTTTGTTTTTTGTTTGGTTTTTCGTGGTTGTTTTTTTTTTTTGAAACAGGGTAAGTGAACTTTAGGTATGCTTAGAAGCAGAGCAAACAGAACATTCAAAAGTTTTTGGTAGATTTGGGTCCAGAGAAGTTTGTGGCCCATGGTGACAGGGACACAGGAGAGACCTTTTCCACTCTACTTTTGCATGCAAACTAGCACTATTTTGGCACCTAGAATAATAAAAATTTGGGGACTGTTGATCCCAGCAACTGTAGCCTCTATGTTAGAATTCTTCCGATGGACCCTGGTGGTAATGAAACTTCTTTAGAAAGCATCTCAGGCAAGAGAGATGAGTAAGTGAGACCGAAGAGGGATGAGGCACATCCAGGCAAAATCTGAGAGAGGACATTAGGTCCAGGAGGTTTGTGCGTCTGTGTGTTGTATCCACTGAGGACTCTCAAAAGTAATTAGGATTCCTTGAATCCAGAAGAATATCTCTGTGCTCCAATTTCTGATTGTATATATGGTCAGAAACCTGACTTTCAGCACATCATATATGCTAATATTCTCCATTCAACAAGAATGTTAGCATCTGGAAAACATATTAGTTTCTGAAACTTTTATGTGCCTTAATATCTAGAAAAAAAGACAAAAGTTATGCAACTGCTATATTAAAGTATGAACAGAGTTTATGGTGGCAACAATGAGATAATTTATTTTAACAGAAGTGATACAGTGTCAAAAGCCATACTGTATGCATTAGATTATGATTATTTTATTAACCTGAGGAGAAAGTTCAAGGAGAGGAATAGTGGAAGGTGTTTGTGAAGAGAACAATGACATTTGTGCCTCAATCTAAAAATCTAAAAATAATTACATTCCTGGCTCAACCTGGCTGAGAACTTATGCTCCTTCTGAATTTATCTTGGCCATGATGTGAGAAAAAGAAAGTCCCTAAAAGACAGATATTAGAGATGGAAATGAAAATATTTCTGGATTAAGAGAGAGTTGATTTAGTGTCAATTTAACCCTGTACTTACTGTTCTCGAATCCTCGACAATTTGCCTTCTCTCTTCATGTCAGTTTTGTTTATTTGCATTTCTAATTCATTCTTAATCTGAATAATGATTAGCTACCACATGGACTGTGGGCAGTGTTTGATAGACTAATGAGGCGTCAGGGCTTTTATTTTGACTGTGGTCTGAACTTTCTGCTTGGTATTAGACTAACTTAGCAAATGCTCCATTTCTCCAATTGCAATTACAGTAACGAAACTGTATCTGAGGGAAGTGTTGAAAAATGGTAACATGTGACAATAGTAAAAAGAGAATAACAGCATAATTTGAAAACCCTTGTGCCCTTATGGATAACAAAAATACATTGACTCCCTACTTTCATAGATTTTCTGGATTAAAAATTAGAAAAAGGAAACTAGATTGATATGATGCAGATTCCTTTAAGTTACTGCTTGTCAGGTATTTGGAATTATATTTTTACCTTCCTCCATTTCTAATTTTTGAAAATATAAATATAAAACATGCTTGCATATAGGAATTAGTTAAATGGACTTCTTTTTAACCTTTTACCCTAGTCCTTTTTAGAAAGTGATGAGGAATAACATTATTCAAGTTCTGAGTTTTGTCCCCAGTGCCTAGCATTGTGCTTGGCATTGAATAGGACTTTAGAATAAATAAGTAAATGTTTGAAAGCAGAGAAATGAGTAGGCTCATAGATAGTGTATATTAATTATATTGTGCAACCGCAGGCATCTTTCTAAAGTTTAAACAAGTGTTGGTGCCTCTGACCCAATATATTTGGAAAATGTAATTATGATTAGTTACCTTTCATGACAGATTTTGAGCTTATTTCAGTGCTGAGGTAAACAATAGAACCAGTCTGTCTGAAAGCTGAGAGGAAGCTGAGGTCATCTAGTCATTTTGTAGCTGATGCTGGAAGCCAGCACTATTATGTAACTTAACCTACACTCACCCAGTTAATAACAGTGCAGGTAGTAGGAACTCTGGTTCTCTTTCCCAGTCCAGTGTTCCTGTCACTACACTGTAGAGAAGGCTGGAGAACTCTCTCTTTTGCTTTGATTCTAGCTTGCTTTCTGTAGCCCTGCTCCTTTTTCCATGTAAGCTAGAAATACTTAAATAATTTTTAACTTTATTTTTACCGTTGACACTATTACAGATGTCCTCATTCCCCTCCCCTTTACCCACTTCCATGCAGCCCCTGCCAGCGCCCCCTTCCCTCTGGCCATCACCACAGTGTTGTCTGTGTCTATGTGTACATGTTCTTTGGCTAATCCCTTCACCTTCTTTCATTACCTCCCCTTCCCCCCACCCCCTTCTGACATCTCTCAGTCTCTTCCACATATCCATGCCTTTCTTTTTATTTTGTTCATCAGTTTATTTTGTTCATTAGAGTACACATATAAAGTGAGCTCATATGGTATTTACCTTTCACTGACTGACTTATTTCACTTAGGACAATAATCTCCAGGTCCATCCATGCTCTCATAAAAGGTAAGGTTTCCTTCTTTTTTATGGCTGTGTAGTATTTTGTTCTATAAATGGGGAAAAAAAAGCTGTAGTACTTAAATATTTTTAAATAGTCTTCAACTGATGGGCATCAAACTAAAGGCAGTTTAGCTAAAATAGTTCTTGTGCTATCTTAAGTCAAATGCACATAACTATCATTTTTATTATTGAGCACTTCTGCAGGCAGAGCCATTCAGAGAGGCTTGCAATTTTGTCTTTATTCTTTGACTTATTTCTCACTCTAACCTTCTCAAATTAGTTATATATTATCAACTTATTTTAGGCTAAAAGAAAATGAGAGTGGCTGGGGTGGGGAGGGGGTAGAAATTAAGTGTTTTGTCTAAAGTCACAGTTACTAATCAGGGAGACAAAGAGATGGTTAGTAAATCCAGCTACTTCCAGAAGAGTTTGAGAAGTTTCCTTTATGTAGCTAGCTTAGTCGTCAAGCCACAAGCCAGATGTTTCCCAACCTGGATTGATCTTAACCCACTCCTCTGACTCTGTTCTAGCTCAGACCTACACAAGATGCTTGGGTGGCAGCTAATGCTATGTTATAGAGACCTATTTGAGAATAACATGTAACTTTTACACAGTTTGAATATGAGTGTTATAGGATTTTACATTTTAAGTAAATTAGTGAATTTTTTATTATTTTAAACAAAATTTGCTCACCTGGTTCAATGTAAAGAAAATTTAAAACACTTTATAAACTGGTAATTGACTTCTTGGACCTCACTGAGCTCTTAAAAACACCATTTAAATAAACTAAGTGTAAATATACTGGAAACATATGAATTAAATTTCCCTTGAAATGCACTGGGTTTAAAATTGGGAGAAAGAGTGCTTGGCCAAGGCATTTTATGTTTTGCCAAACCCCAGATGTTGGAAAAAAAATAGTTTTAAAACATTTTATTGAATCAAAATGCTACTGAGTATACACATACCTTAAAAATCCGTGTTTACTTATTGAATCATAAGCCATGTTACGTTGATACAAATCAAGTGATTATGGGGCAATGTGTCAAACTATTCAGAGTGTTAATGTAAATTGTTTGATAACATAGCAGCGGTCAAGGATAGACAGACCTATACAAGGTTTAACTCTACTTGAGCTAATAGCCATGGAACAGCCTAGGCATAGAATTGTTTTTTCCAGGGAACTAGAATAATTATTTCAGGAAAAAAAAAACCTTTTTTCTCAAATTTAATGACTTTAATAATGGTAAAAGTTGCTTCAGTTGACTAAAGGGTAAAAGAAACAAGTTTAGAATGTGACCTGGTCACAGCAGAACACCGATCACCATGTTTGCACATGGTGTGTACGTGTTTAACTTACTCAAATCAGAATGAAGCACATTTTTGAAATGCAAATTAAATATAAAATCAGCAGTTCTCTACTTCCTTCAATGTACAAGTCTCAGTTTTATGTGGACATGGATACGAGATGGTTTACATAACTAGCTTCTGTAACAGTGGGTGGGCATGACCTACCCACTCCTCTTCTGTCAGGTAATCCTTTGCATCTTAATGGATTTATGGTCTTCTTGTGCCCACTTTTAAAACAGGACTACCCCAGAAGAGTAGGTCATAGCTACCTAGTTCCTTAGTAAGAATTGTTTGAAACTGTTGGTGGTTGGATTGACACCTGACTGGAAACAAAGCTTTGTAGGAATAGGTTCCATAGCCTATTAGTCAGATGGGAAATGTCTGAGACATCTAACAACTCTCAGTGTAAACAGTGTGCAGTAGGAAAAAACTTGCTTGGCTCTTTTAGTCAGAAATCTATCAAAAAATCCTCCGTGTGCGATTCTTGGCTCTGTACAGGACACAGTACTTTCCCATGACTACATATTAAAATGCTCTTTTTCCACTCCTGCTCTTCGCCAAGCAACTTTATTATTCTTCCACTTCACAGATTAATTTTTTATCTCAATTTAAAGTACGTATTTAGTGGTCTAAATTCTCTTCTATTTTAGCTTCTTATTTTTTCCTTTTATAATGTGTACTAGAATTTTGAATTACTATGTTTATTGCTTAAAAATTTTAAATTTCCATCTTCCACCAGAGGAGTTCTGTGGAGAGGGGTAATATCAGAAAAGTTCACAGCTGCCTCCCCAGTACCTAGCATTGTATTTGGCATTAAACAAATGCTTAAATGTTTGATGGCAGAAGATGAGCAGGCTCGCACACGGTATATTTTCCTTGTATCTAGCAATAAACAGACAGCTTGCCAAAATCTGAGCAGATTATGGTTTTCCTACCATGCAGAAAATTAGCAAATTAACTTTAGATGAACTGAGCCAATGCCTACCAATATGATACTATATTCTATTTCTTCACTCAGGGTGTGAGCTTGAATAAATCTATCTCCTGGAAAGAGTTTTGAAAAAGCTAGGAGATTTTCCAATACATATTTTTTATTAAAAGACTTACAGTCCTGATCACCTAATGCCTAGATAGAAAAAGCAGATAAAGGCGGAGTTTCCTGTAATAAATGTCTGAGACACTATAGTCAAGAAAACGGCCTCTAGCCTTCCATGTAACAAGACAGCTGAAAGAGAAGGGACTGAGTACGGCAGTGGGGAAATGTGGGAGAAATGCACGTTTCTACATGCACATGTCTGAAACTTCCTGCATATTGGTCTACTTTCGAAGACTAAACATACATCTCTTCTGACCTATAATCAACTCATTTTCCAGGCAAAGATTTAATAAAATTGGTGGCCAAAAATTAGTGGGTCTTGAAGTAGCCCCCCTTCCAGAAGAGCAAGCTCTGATTATTGTCTAGATACCCAAGGTCTGGTTGGACATTCAAGCAACAATCAATCAATCAATCAATTCCCAGTTTTATTCTCTAATTGCCATAATTAAGCTCTGTCTTCTAACTCTACCCTTTTCTGTATTTTATCCCAATTTTATAGCAGTGTCTTATTTCTTCTCTCTCACAAATATTATTTTACTCTCTCCTATGTGTCCAGAAAGTGGGTATATAGTAGTAAATAAGATATATTTCCTTCTCTTATAAAGTATATACATTATTCTGTGAGGCTCCACAACCTACCAACATATTCATGGGTGAGAAAATTAAGGTCAGTCAGGCTATTTTCAAATGTCACTGCCTTTGAGGTTGGTCTTTGTGCTTATTACATTTAGAAGGTTAAATGCAAAAACGGGTCTGGGAGATTTCTGTACTGTGTCTGTGTCATTTTTCTATTGCCATAAAAGGAGAAATAGCCCTGGTTGGGTGGTTCAGTTGGTTCAAGCACTGTTCTATACACTAAAATTTTGCAGGCTCGATCCCCATTCAGGGCACATACCTAGGTTGGGGGTTCGATCCCCAGTCAAGGAGCATATGGGAGGCAACCGATAAATGTTTCTCTCTCCCATCTACATCTCTCTCTCTTTCTCTCTTTCCATCTTTCCCTCCCTTCCCTACCCTCTCCTTTCCTCTCTCTTTAAAATCAATAAACATAACCTCAGGTGAGGAAAAAAGTAAGGGAGGGAGGGAGGGAGGGAGGAAGGGAGGGAGGAAGGAAGGAAGGAAGGAAGGAAGGAAGGAAGGAAGGAAGGAAGGAAGGAAGG